>PYHW01009642.1:269423-281923 GCA_013186435.1 Turdus rufiventris
AAATTACTGTATTCACATATTAGCCGCCCCTGAGTGTAAGCTGCATTTCTGGGGTGGGAGCAAAATTTTAGTCAAAATGGTGCAGCTTATAATCGTGAAATTACTGTAATAACTTTGTTATAATCTTAGTATGTTATTAGCATTCATATTTTAAGAAAAAAATCCTCAATTAAACAGAGAATTAAAAAAAAATAAAATTGGAATTTGCAGGAAAATTCAGCACTGTCACTTCTTACAGTAGTTGCATGCCAGGCTGACCCACTCCATTGTCTTACTAGCAATAACTTAAAAAATAACTTGTAGAAAATCTCTACTTGGTACCTGAAGAGTTAATCAAACCTTAGCTGATGTGAGGAACTTCTTCCCTGCACGTCCTCAGAGACAGCTGTAATTAATTTGATCTTCTCCAGTCATTAACTCAGATTCATAGTGAGCTCTCCACACACTGCTCTATTAATTCACTGGAGATCAGTTCTCAGGATTCATTTAGTTAAGCAGCACTGCTGGATTACATTTTAAAACCCTTTAAACTGGTTGTAATTGATGTCTGTTTATAGAAGCTTACTTTAATGGAGTCAACGTGAGATGAAAATCTACCATACTAGTCTAAGATAGTGCATTGCTGTTTAAAGCATGTCTCCAGAGGCATGCAGTTAAATAAGAGACACTGCAGAGTAAAACAAACTCCTCATTAATCACAAACCTAGTCTTGCATTTTAAAAATAGTTTTTGGTCCTCTTGACTGCTTGTGCCAGGGAAACAAATCTAAAGTAGATTTAACATAAGTATTTGTTAACTATTAGGACTTGATCCTGAACTCAGACAACAAAGCTCTTGTTGCCTTCAATGTAAAGCCAAGGGTGAATGTAAAGAGCAATGTTTTCCTCCATTAAAATATCAGTATAGCTAGCACAATGGCTGTACTTCTCATTGTCAGAGGGCAACATACTTATGAGAAGCTATTCCCAAAATACTGGAGCAGCTAGACAGGGAGTGCATTCTTCAATTGCTATTCAGCAATTAAAGCATCAGTAAGATAATGGTGTTACTGCTGCTTAAATAGCATAACTTTAATGTCTGTCTTCTGCATACAGTTACAATAATGGCATTTAAAGCAAAATACAGAGTCTGGTCAAAATTATACAGCTTGGAGTCACCTTTGAAGCCATGTAAGAAGAAAGAGTGCCATTTATTATATTTCCAGCAGAAGACTGGAAATTCGACCAATCCTCTGCAGGTCATTAACTATGCATTCTGCTTCCACACTTGGACTATCTCATACCTGGTCATTTCAAACAAAGACAGAGGAGCTTGTGTCTGTCTTATCTGTGTGTGTAGACACAAACCGTGTAACGTAAGACAAAATACCTCAGGTAACATTTTCTGAAGTAGCTCATTGACCACAGAGTCCCTGTTTATGGGAAAATAATTTGAGACTACACAGACTTGACTTTCTCTCTACGCACTCAGAATTTTAGCTAAAATGAAGAGCAATTTCAGATGGCCACTTTCTCTGAACATGAAACCCAAGATCTCCTGGTTTGCCATTCAAAAACTACAAGCATCACAAACTAATATCCATACAGAACATAAAACAGGGCTTTGTGTTGGTCTCTGTAACCACAGGAGAAAGATAAACCTATTATTAAGTTATCTACTATTACATCTACTGTTATCTACTGTTCATTTGTAACTTCTTTACAGGCTGTTGGGAGGCTAAATTAACAGCTTTAAAACTTGTGAGATCTTGGGTGAAAGATGTTATTTAAATGCAAAATCAAACCACTGCATGCCATGGGGAAGAGATTCCTATCTTGCAGCACCCTTTTCTAGAATAATGTGTTTCAGACCTCCCTGTGCTGTGCACAAAACACAAAGAAAAATGAGTTTTACTAGGTTACTTCAGAAATGACAGTCTTAGTATTTACAAGGCCAGATCCTCTTTTGTTTTACAGACAGCAGTTGCTCTGCAGGTAAACAGTAGAGGAAACAGCTCTCAAGATGACAAAATTTTCCAGGCTATTTTATCTGCTAAATATTGTGAATATAGGAGAAAGATCGTGCGTACCTTTTATACACAAATGGTAAAGGAGTGGAAAATACTGGATACATCTTTTTTTTTTTTTTTTTTTTCTTTTTCTCTCAAGACCTAATTGCAGCAACATATTTACTCAGCATTCCTTGGGTCCACTCAATCACTCATACTTAAAAGTATGGCTTGAGTGCATAGGGACAGCATGTGCTTTCACAAGATGAGACAAATTGCAACAATCTTCTTTAATGTGATCTCATACCACATGAGCTGAACAATACTAGAGGAAGCCAATGACAAACTCGACTGTTTGCTGCCAAATAAAAGTGAGGTGGAAATGGAGGTCGGCGATTTTCTTGGTGATGGTGTTCTTGTCAGGAGTGAAAAGGAACCGGGGTGCTGCTCACAGCAAATGCAGTGTGTAATTTTGTTAAGTATATGTTATTCACTGCAGCTTATAATGCACAAAAAAAGCCCTCAAGAAAGCTGCTTGATTCTCCAAGACAGGAAAGAATCTACAAGAAAAAAACAGCAAGAAGTTGCACTTCTGTATTTACCTTTTTTATTTTTGTAAGATGTGCCACCATATCTAACATTTATATCAGGAACTTGATCACAGTCAATATTTTCACCTACTGACATGAAATGGAAATTCCTCAAAAGGTCAAACAGGTGTCTGAACAGTTGCTTAATGATAATTTTCTCTGCTTGTTGAATTTGGTGTAATTACTCGCTGTACTCTACTGACAGCACTGGAGAACACACAACTTCTGTCCTGTCCTTACTGCTACCAGCAGGCTTCTCTTCCACTGGTGTGGAATTATTTTAAGGATGCAATAATATTTTGAGTTTCAAAACCAATTTGCATTCCAAAAGAAGAGGGAGTTTTAGTGGCCTCAGTTTCCATCAGGTCAGATGATTGTTACTGTTTCCCTATGCTTGTTCCCTATGCTTGTTCCCTGTGCTCAATTCCCCTGTACTGTGAGCAGTGCCAATGCAGTTCCCACACTGTTACACCATGGAACCAGGGCAAGACACTGGAAAATCCAAGCCTCTGTGAGGAAGGCGCTTTCAGGACAGCAGATGCCACATGGACCTCAGCCCATCTTGGAGTAGAACCACTGGGGAAGCATTGGTATCTTCTGTTTATGAAACACTCCAAGGGCTCCATATTCACCTGGCCATTGGTTAGCTCCCAGGGTCACAAACATTTACTGTTAGGCTGCACCAAAGAATACTCTGAGACTGAAGTTTTGCAAAACCTTTCAGGCCCTCATTAAACTGCATTCAGTTACTGCACACATGCTCCCCTCCAAAGCACTCTTAACGGAAATATTCCAGGTACACATATCCATGTTCAGGATCTCCACATAGAACAGTGCTACCCAAGTGTGTACAGTTTAGGCCTATACTGGAAATTAGTTTCTAAATTCTGAGAGTCCTGAATGTCTGGTCTGGCAGCATTAAGCACATTAACGAAGTGAAATCCCTGCTTGTCATGCTCAGGATACTTGTAATAACATAGATAAGCTGCTAACTTCAGTGAATTAATCTGCATTTCTTTATTGTATAACAGTCCTACTCTATTTATTGTGATGACTATGTTAGTTTATATCCAAGTTTACTCATAGAGCTTATGTTCATATGAAATGAGGTGATATTTTTTTGCATGAAAGTGAAAGCCACTGATTCCCAATGTTAGACGTTCGTGATACAATGCAAGCTCCAGTTATAACTACAGAGATGCCATCACATCACTGAAATAAGTGCAAAATATCTTTACTTTTTATTTCAGAGAACAAGAGAAGTTATGGACTGCAAGAGAGTTTCCCTTTTCAGAAGATGTAACAGAGTGTTATACTGAAGTGAATAATCTTTTGCATTTCAAAGGTGAAAAGCAGTAGCATTAACTGCCCACAAGACAGAGAGCTCAGTGAGTAATATCTAACAGTCCTGTCTTCATCAGTCTGTACTCTTCTCAACAGTCCTGCTCTAAGCTGCTTGTGGGTGATCATCAGAGTTAGATAAAGTGTTAACTAGATAATGGTATCAAACAAAAAAATGATGATTTTAAAAGTTACATGAGTCTTGAAGTACTTTATGTGAGGAATTAATTTCTCTTTCAACACAATGAAAATATATAAAACAAATTGGGGTTTGAACAGCCTGTTGGAATTAGATAAGAAGAAAAATTTTGCATTTTTTGAATAGCTACAAATACTACCAACTACTTTGCTATAAATAATAATATTACTTTAAGCAGGAGAACTGTTTTTCAGTCCCTTTCTTTGGCATGTTGTTTCATGATGCGTGTGAAATCCACAGCAAGGTTGTTACACCTGTCATTGTGGCTTGCTGCACACCTGGGCTATTTTATGACAATAAAGATTTTTTCTTCTGTATCCAAAGTACAGACACACAAATCATCTTAGAAAACAATTTATAGCTACTCATGACTTTTACATCCAAAATATCAAAAGCTGTTAAACATAATTTGAGCTCAGAGTCTCCTTGTAATCCTAAAGTGGAGATGAAAGAATTAACAATCAGAGTGCTACTGATTCAGATTATATGGGAATATAGAGTGGTCTGTGGTAGGAAATACTTCCAGTGGCTGAAATGACCACTAAGTAAATTTATGGTGGTGTTTATTATGTACAATTCATAAATGGAAGGTAAAATATTTACTATAGTACAAACATGATTATCCTGAAGAGAAGAAGCACTTGAAATACAGTCAGACAACAGAAATCCTAGGTCATCGAGAAAATCATAAGTATAAATATTTGATGGCTAGTCCCACTCCAACTATCTCTTGATGCTATTCACATTCAGGCTATTTAAGATATTTTTGTCAACTTCCTCTACAAAACAGACTAAAGACTGGGAATCTTCTACAAGGACAGACTTGTTCTTGCCTTCTCCTCTCAGCTGAATTTAGCAATTTGTGGTTCTCTTTCGAGTTTAAGCAACTCTTTCAGGTTCTGTATAACTGTGTCCTTTAGGCAATTCACATTTTAATTCTTCGCACTCTGTGGCATTTTATGTCCCTTTAATCCTCTGACTTCTGCTCCCTAACTTTCTACATCCTGTCCCCAACACATTTTCTGTTGTTCAAGCATCAGTTACCTCATCTTCATCCCAGCCCATTTCCCAGATCCATGCTCTTGGACTCAAGCATAACCTATTCCTGAAACAATAATGCATTATTTCTGAACAACAACCAGTACCAACACCCAAGCTATTACTCCTCTCTGCCTTCCACACAGTAAGTCCTACAGGGCATGGACTCCCTTTATATTTATGTCTTGTAGAGCCCCAAGCACACTGTAAGCATTTAATGCATAAAATAAATAACAAGAGACATGCAGCTCTGCTGGAGACAAGAGGGAGCATTGAAGAAGCTAATCAAACCTGCACTGTGTGAGGTGGAGCTTCAACTTACAAAACACTCACAAAAGATAACTGGGGCAGGGAGGAGGAGACACACAGCTCTTAATATTGACCTAGCAAATATTCTAGCATGTCTTTAATTAAAAGGCCTTAAATAACCCTTGTGAGCACAGAAGCACTACTCATACACAATTTTTGTTACTCACCTGAACAGCCCAATTTCCAGATGCATGAGAAAACTCTTTAGCTGTCACAGTATTTTTTTGAGACTTTAGAGACCATTCAATGGTTTTTGATCATTCTATGGTTAATTTCCATGTCCTTTATCTAAATGCATCTTTTCACTATGTAACCTCAGCTATGTGTCATCCAAAGTTATAGGTGTGTCTATTAGACTGATTTACTGTAAGCACAGAAGTTTTCTGTGGTAAATTTTCCCTGGGAACTATTAAAGTTTCCAGATGTAAAGCAAACTTTTCATCTCTCCAACCATTTTCAACCACTTTCCTATATATTTGCCAATGAAACCGTTTCTGATGATGTCTATCAGAAGTGTGAAACTGTTTTCATAAGGATCCTAGTAGTGCAACACACACTGATACAAGCTGCCTCTTTCTGTCTGCACATAGAAATAATTCCACTCATCAGTTTTAAGGCAATAAAAGTGGTTTACATTAATTTAGCAGTTCCCAATAAACTTTCAGTTCATGTTTCATCGTTCAGTATGACACATGCTCGGCCTTGATCCTGGGCAGTATTAATCATTTAAACAATAATGTTGCACAATGCAAATTTAAATGCTATGATACAAATGTGAAACTGTGGTTTTGTTCTCAGGTGTTTGTTGTGGGTTTTGTTTTTTTGGGAGGGGATGTAGTTTGTTTGTTTGTATGTTTGTTTTACTGTTAGAGCACTAATATGCATTTGCAATTCCATTTTTGTACAGTCAGGGGAAGTCTTTATTGTGCTGACGGCCCAGTACTCCCCAGTCATGTATGCTATGACCTGGCCTAGGGAGGTGACATAGCACACAGAGTCTGCTGTCCATCAGGACATCAGACACTGCATCTTTGCGGTCTCACCTTTTCCAGCAAGACATCAAAACCATACCTATCCCATTGACATATTCTTTCTGTTGCCTAAAGTTCATCAAAGTACCAGAGGTTTATCTTCCACTAAAAAAATGCTGGTTAAAAAAAAAAAAAGTAGTTCTCATGCTTCAGTTGTTTACAGTATTGACTTTCTATTATTTTATCTATTGTAACATCTGATGGATAATAGAACAATTTAGTCCTACAGTAAGGAGCCTCAGGCTCTGAAGTTTTCCCAAACACATCAATTATTATGTCTTAAAATCCAAACAAATTTTTAAAAATCCCAAAAAACAAATCAAACCCCAATCCAAACAAAATATTTCTGTTTATTCAGGTATGCATCTTTTTTCTGCCACAAAGTTACCAGGAATGCAAATAAGAGATGTGTTTTATTAATCAGGAAGTCCTTTCTTAGATCCATTTTGACACCTTTCCTGTTTGAATGATGTGGCTCAGCATTTGTAAAATTATTATTACTTGGTGCTTTACAGAGACCTAAAATGGTAAGACCCTCCCCTGAGGTGCTTGGAGTCTAAATCAGATGCACACATGTTCATATCACTATTGCTGATACAAAATTCCCTCTCTAAGATGTGGCACTGAACCTGGGTCCTGATATTCATGTAAGGAATAAACCATGTGCAGATTGGAGTCAGCAGAAAGGAGTTAGGGTCTTTGCTTCATAAGAGACTAAGTTTTATTGTATGACATCAGACCTATTTAACATGCCATGCAGTCTCCAACCATGGCCCTTGCCAGAGTTTTGTGATGTTTTAGGGCACTGTTAAGTGCCTCAGTCCCTCAGTGCATCATTCCAGGATTCAGAAATCAGCAGTCAAGAGACTTCCTCAGCCTGAGGTCACATGTAAACCACTGAATTTAATTATTACGAAATAACACTAAGCCAATCCTTAAATTAATTTATCTAGTCCTGTTTTGAACTCATTTATACTTTTTGGTTCCAAGCTCCCCTGTGGCTACAAGTTCCACAATTAAATTACACACAGTGGGAAAAAGTATGTTCTTTTGCCTGTTTTGAACCTATTCTCTAACAATTTCAAGGGATGCTCCATGTCACTTGTTTTGCTGCTCTGTGCAGTTCTTGATTTACATACTTCTACGTCCTACTCTTTCTTTGCACTTTTAAAAGCAAGAAAGACTTATCTCTTGTATTTGCCCTTGTCTAAAGCCTGACATTCACTTGTGAACATCTTGATCACACTTCTCTGGGTGTTCCTAGTTCTATTGCATCCCGACATTAGTAACCAAAGCTGGGGAAGCCCAGCATGTGAGCCAGCTATGTATGTGAAAAGTAGCAACATGATGCTTTTTGCTTTTGCTCTCTCCATTTCTTTCTAATAATTGATAACATTTTAAAGGTCATTCCTAACAAACTGATTCTGCTGTCCCATCTCACTGCAAAGCTCATCTTGGACATAACAAATCTTCTCTTCTACTTATTTAACTTTTGCTTACCCTGGGATGCAGTGAGATGAAGGACCAGTTGAGCCATTGAGGTAATTTTGGGTGTCTTTGGTACTCCCTTAAGAGGCATCTCCAGAAATGCTATGAACAGTCAAACAGGGCTCTTACTCATTTATAAATACTTATCTATAAATATCTTTCCTGAGATTTCTTCTTGTACTTTACATGACAGTGGCTTCATGACAGAGAACTGAAGGAGCAAAAAAGAGAAGAAATAAACAGGACTGTGTTTGCAGATGGTGTGTTCACGTTTACTTTTTTCTGGTAGTGCTACAGCAGCATAATATGATTTCTGTCTCCTTTCTTTATTATTTTGCCAATAAAGTAACAGATTCAGAACCAGCAAAAATTGCTGTCTTAATCTGATGAACTGAATCTTTATTTTCGCACACACAAATTGGGGAATTCAGTATTTTTTTTCAAGGCTTACTTTTAATATATTAAGTTCTGTCATGCGTACTAAAGTTACGTATTTTTTTAATCCTGAAAATACTTCATTGATAGCAACGAATTTAGAATGTAGAATTTTTCAAGATAGGTAGCTATTCAAGAAACCAATTTGGAGTCTTTAAGTTGAAAGTGTATCTGCTTTACAATTACACAATTTTTCCTGAGAATATTCTCAATTTTCAAACTTGAATTTAAAAGAATAAAACACCTATCTTTTTTTTTGACAACAAAGTTGTAAGAAATGTTTAGCAAGCCCACACACACACACATTCAATTATTTTAATCTTCAGTCATAAGTCAATACTTGCAGCACTTAATCATTTTTGATTCCCTTCCTTTAACTCCCTTCAATTTATCAATGCCTTTTTAAATACAGATTCTGTAAGATGTAGGGGAGTAATTTTTTATGAAAAAACGAGTGGTCATTAGCAATGTACTCAAGTGAAAATAAATGCTAAAGATTAAACATACTTTTGAATAAAGTGTAACTATTATTTCATGTTGATGAAAATAATCTTTTTCCCCGTCCTGAAAAAAAAATAAATCTTTCATTAAACTTCCATTCACTGGACTTCTTGAGGCACTCATATGCCTGTGAGATTGGGTTTTTTCCATGTATGTGGCTGGATGTATTTTAATCAGATTTTAATCAGATAACCAGATCTCAATTATGTTACAACTCTGCTGAAGAGTCAAAAAAAACCAGTATGAACAGGCTTTTGGATTGTGTATGATTTTCTGCATTATTTACAGACTAGCTGGTGATCAAATTAAGTATGAGAAATCAAAATATTGGAAGCAGTCAAGAAAATTATTGTACATACTGGTCTATGCATATTGAGGCAGTCCTGTACCACTTATTTTCTGCTTAGGGATATCTTGTTATTTCAGTGTGTGAAACAATGATGTTTTTCCTCTCAAGAAGACACATTGAACAAAGCTAACTCATGGAAACTGCCGTGAAGCAGTACGTGGCTGGGGTAAGCAGGAGAAGCAGGAGATAAAGATCAGTATCAGCAATAAGTACAAACACCTCTACACAGTTGCCCAAAGTGACACTGATGAAAACCAAGACTTAGGTAGGATCTGTGAAGGCAGGTCACTACCTTTGTCAAGGAGACACAAACTCATGATGGCACAGGACCCAATAGAACAACATCAAATTACTTTGAAAAGTCAGGCTCCAGTGGTGAAATTAACCCAATCACATTACTGCTTATGAGATGACTACTCTTTTGGACTTCTAAGCACTCAGAAGGATATATCTGTAAATACATACGTCGTTTACTTGTATAGCCCTCCTTGCTGTTTACTCAGAATAGAAAAATAACCCACTAGAAGAAGTACCAATGGTCAATATTAGAGCATAGAATTTGAACCTGAAATTAAACTCTCAACTCAAGGGGAGTATACACCTATGACCACAGATATTACAGATGAACTTGCAAATTGAGGCATATTACAGACTGGTCACCTAAACTTAACACATTTGGAAACAGTGGCTTTCACTTCAGCATCTTTATTTTCCCATATCCAAAGACCTCTGAGAGTTCTGGGAGGAAAATCTTTTGCATGAAAGGAGTGATATCTTTGTGCTCTGTAAAAATATTTCTAAAATATATGTTGACTCTAGAGGACAAACCCACCTATCTAAAGCTCAGTTCATCTTAGACACCATTGGTAGCCAGTGGGAAATGACAAGCATTTCTTACAAATGACTCACACCTCAGTCTTTGCTGTAGATGCCTCTCCATGTATACCAACTCCAAATGGCACTGGCACTTAGGGAATGATGTTCCCAAAGTACACAAGAACTGAGGTGCTTGTATCCTGTAAACTCACTTGGAAATTCCATCTCTCAATAGACAGCGCAAGGCTGCTACACTTTTCAACCCAGGAACTGGCTGCAGTGACACCAGCTTTGGGGTTGTGATCCTTTCTGGAGGAGCTGTCTCTGGGTATCCCGAGTCAAGTTTTAACTAGAGACTAAACATAATCACTTCCAGTTTTAGATCTGGCATTTCTCTGTCTTAAGAACTCCTAACAAAAGAGAAAAGCACCTTGAGAATTTGCTCTAGCACCTCAGTCAGGTATTCCCTCTCGTGTGAGGTGAGAAGATGAATTTTAAACCCGGCACAAGGGAAAGAGGCTCTGTCTGAGCACATAACTACTCAACCAGATATTGCTAAAGCCACTCATGCTTCCTGGAAAAGACTTATTTCTTTGAAGGTAGACTATGCTGATCTGAAATTGGACATGTCTATATTACTTCCTGCAAAACTGCATATCCTTTCTGAGGGGCATAAATTTCTTTTTTATGACTACGACGATGCAAAGCAATTTTAAATGCCCGGAGGAGAGAACTAGAAAAGATGAATGAAAAGGAATTGCATGATTCATTAGAGTTAGAAGAAGATTTGATGAGGAATTCTATAATTCCACGCTTTTCATTTAATTGCATCTCTCTCTATTACTTTTCACCCTTCTTTACTTTCATGGAGCTTCATAAAAAATATAATTCTAAAGAGGTCCTTATCTTACAGCACCTAGTAAGAAATATAACACTGTTTATTCTGTTTGGACAATACATTTGAGTTTTGAGGTTGGTGATTTATTAGACTTCTCAGGTACTAGCTATACCTGTATACCTGGAATGTCCCAATGCCCGTTTCAGTAAAATGATGCCTTTGACATAAATTCCTGACTATTTGTGAACTTTATAACATTTTCTGTGGCTAGGAGATGAGTGCTATGACCTCTCTGCTTATTTGCTCAGGTATTGGCTAAAATCTCTTCTCACTCACATTGCTCCAAGGCACAGGAGTGCTGCTGAAATCAATGAAGCTGTTGAGGATTTACACTCTTGTGCGCAATCCTGCCTATATCTGAATGTAGGTATTCTTGAGGATATTGTAATGGTTTGGATCAAGCTATGAAATTCATCATATATAAAATAATTTTTATATTTTTCTTTATACTAAATATCTGCATATGAGGCTTTCAGTTGCTACAAAGAACCAATTTATATGAGATGATGTTCTATCCTACAAATTAAAAATCTAATTTAATTTCTCTTCAATTTAATAGGCTTTGATTCAGACTTACTGCATTTCTCTAAACTGTCTTCTATGCAACCTGTTCCCTCTATTCTTGTTTCAAACATTTGGTCGATTTCTGTGTTCACCACTGTTCTAAGGATCACTTTTAAACTAGCTACTCATACAGAACCAGCCAAATACTAAAAAAGACTTTCTTAGTATTGGATAAAATAAATTAATAAATTAGGTATCCTAATTTCATGTTTATAAACTGCAGACAGTTGAGCAGAAGTTATTCACATGTTCAAACACTATATGTGTAAATAATCCCAAAGTACTCTGCCATATCTTCCACCACTTCAGTGGAGCAAGATGGGAAAGATCTTTCTTCAGAGAATTGCAGAGTAGGATAAAGGTATATAGGTGCACTTCAACTTGAACTACTTCCTTAAACTGCTCCATGTTATGTTTCCAAAACACGTAACAATCGCATCTTCTCCTCATTGCCATCTCACCCCTCTACATTTTCCCTTTATTTCCCAAGCAGCTTTTCATCTCATACAGGATATTTTTCCTGACAAAATTTATTATTGAAAATAATGTGATTTTTTTTTCACAAGTCCTATTACTTATATTTTCAGAGAACCCATGCCATTTGTTGTTACTCTTCAACAGGACAATTTTGCACAGTATTTTTTTTCCATTTTACAAGTAGTATGGCCAAGATTTAATTTCAAAGAATCATCTCCTTTGAGTGCTGTAGTCTACTTCCACTACATCAAAATGAAAAGTTTATAAAAATTAATAATACCCAGAAACATATGGCACATAAAAAGTTCCTGTAAATTCATTAATAATTTCATATCAGGTAGGAGAAAAAAAGGAACAAATAGTTACAATACTTCAACAATGACCCTTTGATTCTGAAACAGTTCAACAGTAGGCTGGGGGTTTTTTGACTATTCTAATGTCAACTGCTGACATGTAATTCTCCGTTCCCCCATTACT
>PYHW01009642.1:300913-330836 GCA_013186435.1 Turdus rufiventris
TGTTGGAGACAAGAAATTAATAAACTGCCTATAAAAATGCCGTATTCAATCCTGCTTCTACATTCTGTACAGATATTAGGTTTATATTCCAGGTTCTATGTTCAAAGTAACACTGAAGCCACAACATTTCCAATTTTTTGAAACTTTCATAGCTTTTCCTACAAGCAGTTCTCCTTTTCTACAGAACAAAAGATGGCTAGGATTTTTGTCAACTAGCAGCTTTATGATTCAGGACAGGACAACTCTCACTGACCTTAAGGAGCTCTCTTGTCTGGGTGTAGAGCCATGGGAAAACATCAGAAGCAGCAAATGAAGTTAAGAAAAGATCTATTTTTATGATACTTTCTAACTCCCTGAAGATATTATGAAGAATTTTCAACTAATAGTGTACTACTGTAAGTAATCTGGACTTTTAATATTGCAGTATTACATAGTTGTTTCTTTGTTTAAACCAAAATAGTCTCCAACATGGGGCAGCACTCAATCTCTTTTTATCATTCCATCTGATCAAAGACTATGGGCTAATTTCCAAAATTATATTAATATACCTTTTCATATTAATAAACCCTTTCATTCACAGACTGTAAAACCAAGAGAAATACAGTTCTCCTTATATTTTCCCTTGTGCTTGATGAACATAATCCTGATTTTACTGAAATTCTTCTCTTGCCATCAAGACATCAGTAAACTATTGATTTTAAAAATACAAAATTATCCCTAATATTCACCCTTAGAAGACAGTTAGATTATAGGTCCCAAATTTATGGATATTACACGACTCATATTGTTATTTGTTGGGAGGTAGGAGAGATGAAAGAGACACAGAGTAAGAGGATAGAACAGTAAAAGGATTTAGACTCACTTACTTCTGTAAAATAAGCTTCCCAGTCTTTAAAGTCTACAAAAATTGAATTTTGCCAATAAAGATTTGGTAGCATTTTTAATTAATTTCAGGAGAAAGAGTCCACATAACTAGGGTCAAGAGGAAAGACAATGGAAAAAAATCTGGGTGTGTGGTTAATTTAAACACAGCCTCAAAAGTAAAACCTTCTGATGGCAAGTGCTATGGATCTGAGGTTACATGAACTTAATATTAACTTTACAAATCAGGAACTTTATAATGAAATGGATCTCTTCATTAGACAATCTCCAACTACTTTGTGGTCTGTGGAGATGCTATCTGATCATTCAGAGATGTACTTGTGGTTTGTAAAAATGGGAACCTTAAAGATCATCAGAGTCAGTCTCTCCCCTGGGGCCTTTTTACTCTGCTGACACTTAGTGAAAATCTACCAGCAATACAGTCTCAAAAGCAGCAATCATTAACTCATTCAAAGTCACAGGCACAAGGGTCTGGGGTTAGCAACTATTAATTAGTGTAATTATTCCCAGGATGACAATTACCAGCTGCAGAATTCACTTAACATCTATATCTCAGAACTTGTCATTTTGCAATGCTAATGTTTCTAATAGGTTCATTTGCCACCATTAACTGATTACGTTCACTATGGTATATTGTTTCAGATGGATAGGATGGAAAGCCAATACCTAATATTGACCTCTATGGTATCCTGTGATTAGAAAGGCTGCTCCTACCATGATTAGCCACATCATTCTCTTGAAAATCATATATACAAAGCAGTTGTGATATTTCTCCTGTTTTGAATATGCTTATAAAATAAATTTCCAGGAGAAATAACATGGTATCTTTCAAACTATACTTCTCCATAATGCACTTGTTTGAGCTAAAAGGCTGCATATACTATAGGCATTGTAGTGTTGTACAATCCGATTTTAATTCTACTTCAGCTGACAGTTACATGGATTTGATATAGTTTCAAACCTGGTTCTCCAATTTTAGAAAAAAACCGAAAAACAATGAGAAGAGGGACAAGTTTACAGCCTGTGTTTGCTCAAGAGTGTCCAAACCCTACATGCTGCTGAGCCATGTTGAAAACCTGTGCAGTGCAAAGAAGAGATATTGTCACCTCTCCTATGAAAAAGGAGATCAGATGTCCTCAATAAACAGGACTTTGATAGGACATAGAAATAATTCATTCAATAACAGAAGGAAGCAAGCCTTTGATGGGAAGACTTTTCTCTAGATTTTGAAAATTTGAGAATTTTAACAAAGGCTTTAATAAATCTTACTGACTCCAAAGAATATTAATCTTCTGCCAAGTTAGAGTTTTATATTTTAACCTCTGCATAGTATGATAAATTAGTGGTTGCCATACATGGAGTTTACAGAATAAAGATTATCTGGGAGAAGGTAGTACAAGAGTTCCTATTTCCATAACCAGTAAAGTTTGGATTGTTGAAACAGAAGAAAGATTTTCTAGTACAAAAGCAGGAGAAGAATGAAGCAAGTATGGCATCATGTTATTCTGACATGTCTCTCTTTCTCCACTCTCCAAGAAACTGACAGCAAGAGCAATCAAAGATGTCATACAGTGAATATCAGAGTTCAAAATGAACAGAAGAACAGAAGTAGGGCAGTATATTTCTGGAAAGTTGCAATTCTTTACACTTGCTATGCTGATGAGTTATAAATTGAAAAAGAATATATATTTAAATCTGTGTTAATAACCTGTGTTTAAAAATGATAAAATGCAATTTTAGCATATATTTTAAAGGGTCTCCAGAATAGTGCCTCAACTATGCAGGAATAAGTGGAAGCAGCCGTGTTGATTTTTAATGTGCTGCTAGATTGTTTTTGTGTGCGTTTGATGTTCTTCTTTAATAGCCTCAAGTAAAAGGCTGAATGAATCCAACAACAGTAGCTGAAAAAAGTGCAATGAGTCATATTACAGGAAAATGGAGAAAAGGATACAGGACTCTCCACTGAACACAATCCTATATTGTAGGCAATCTGTGATAACACCCTTTTCATTTCAGTTCAGTCCCATAAAATTACCACTAACATTACAACTCATGCAGAACACAGATAAATGTAAAAATGTCACAGAATTCTTCCAGATGGGACTTTTAGTTCCACTAGATCACCATCTACTTTTTTTACTTGTCTAATATTTCATTACAACCTTCCATAAGTTAATTTTCTTTCCACTGACCATGTAAATCACAAATCAATTTTCATTTAAAATGCCTGACTACAGATTGCTCCTGAAAGCTCAATGTATATGCTTCAGTGAGCTCTCCAACATTCTTAATGCACATTAGAAAAATGTTGTGGTTTTTTAAAAATCTTTTTAAAGGAATTAATTTTACATTAAAGTCTGGCATTAAACTCAAGTAGTGGTATTTCTACCTTCCCTCTCCTCCCCTCCACCTCTGAAATGCAGGTATATTTTTGAAATGTAACTATGTAGAGAAAAAAAGTATTTTATGACAACAACATTTCATCTTAAAGCAAAAATTCAGACAAAACCATAAACTGCTCTAGATTTGCAGGAATGATTATTTAATCCCAAACCATTATTGTGATTGTGTACTTCTCTAGGGGAAAGAAGAGAGAAAAGGAAGAAACCATTCACAGTTTAACATTGGCTGTGTTTTATTTGAGCCATTCTTTTTTTCTCATTTTTCTCTTCATTTGGGCTAAAATATGCAACTGAATGTTGTTTATTTTACTTATGCAAGCTGCCACCCTAAAGCCAATGGGATATACCTGTGGGACACGCAGGATTCAGACTTTAAAACAATCTATAAGAAATGTTTTATTGGAATACCCAGAAAATATCCTGTAACAGTATTCTCTTTAAATGCTCTTTTCTTACACTAATTTAAAATTTGTAAATATACATTTGCAGGCTGGACTTTGGAAACATGGTTTCTATGACTAGTTTTTCTATCGTTCTGCTGAGAAACATAACACAGTAACTCTGTGCCTTAGTTTCTCCGTTAGTAAACTGAGGATCATTAAAATGACCTTTTTATCCATATTAAACAGGACCACTTCAATGAGCTGGCACACGCATTAGCATTTGCTTAATATTAAGAAACAGGAGTGCTCTAGCAGTCACTTAACTCTTTTCTACAGATAGACTATATTTCCTCTGTAGGAACAGAGAATGAATATTTCCATGCTGTTTAATCTCAGATTATTTACACATGTTCTTGGTACTTGAGCAACCTGCTGTGGAAGGAGAAGGAAGCTCTTGGAACACAAAAGAATTGTATCCCTTTCTAATAGCATGACCTCAGAAGTTTAATGAATTGAGTGAGAACAAGGGAACAGAGAAGTGTGGGTACTCCAAGTCTTTTTCCTGATCTGAACCCACAGGCAAGCCATCCATTCACTCTCCTTTCTTCTGCTTACCTAGCAGATCCATATTTACCATGTCTCCCTTCACCTTTGAGATTGTCCTTCCTTCTCAGAAGTTCACTTCTTTGCAGTTTTGAGCCACTCTATCACAGCTCTTGCCAGACAGTATGGCTTTGAATCTGAAGTTCTTGAAGCACTCTGACATTGGGATTCTAGCTTGGGGGTGATGGAAAGGGTGTCAGTTTAAATAAAGCTGAGCGCTCATGACAATTGAAAGTAGTTCTGTGTTAAGTGGGGCTTTCTCATAATGGAATATGTCAGTGCTGACCACTCAAATGGGGGAAGGGAAAGGCTCTTGAGCAGTCTCTGTAAATAGGGTCCTGTCAGACCATTTGCGGGTTATAAAACCTTGAGGGTTTTCACATAGGGTTTTCTAAAACCCAAACCCCCAAATGTCAACAGGACCTCAAGCATCACATCTAAAATGAATCTGCCTCACTAAAACTGAGAGTTGAAGGCCTCAAGATTTAGCTCTGTGCTGGCATATCACAACTACCACTTAGAGCTGACCACTTACTTGTAAAAATGATGTGGAATCATTTCAGAAGAAGTGGTGTGTGGAAAAATGTTTACTTCCTGATTAGTGAAAACCCATCATCTAAGAAGGAAACTATTCATAACACTGAAGTCTGCAAAATCCCATTTATTAATAATCACTGGACTCTTTATGGGGTGGGGATTACTATGAAGACAACCTCTCTGGTCTTTTAACTTTCAAAGCTAACTACTTTATCTTCAACTAAATAAACAAGCAGTTGTTTGGGTAATGTGACCAATCAGTAAAAGGTCCATAAAAATGTGTGGGAAATGCATTTTGGTTCATTTGAGTGGTTAGGTTACTTTTTTTTTTTCTCTTTTCCATTTTCCTGGCCAACTAAAGGCCAGAAGGCTGTGCTTTTTGGGTTTTACCTCACTTGTCTCTCTTTTGTTTTTTTCACTACTATTTTTTCAGTGGCTTTTTTTGTTACATCAGCAATGGATTGACAAATGCCTCTAGTAGTCAAGACGTGAACAGCCAAAGAGGAATCCAAATTATAGTGGCCAGGAAACATGCACCTTGATCATCTTTCTATTAACTAGATCTTCTACCTCTGCACACTACTGTGTGAAATTCTTCTCAGGAAGAATGTACTCCCCAGCTTACTGGACAGAGACTCAGAAGCTCCTGGAGGAAAGAGCTAGCTGAAGCCTAAAAGGAAAGGAGCTTTTCATGAGTACTGTGCATTTTCCTGGCGCCTGGTAGTCTTTTTACCCATCCACGTTTTATGTAGTCCTGTAGTACCTCTGGATAAGGAGACTAACATCATACAGAAAACATGACACCAGGAAAGCCTATGCCTTCATTGTTTCCATTTCAATGCCTATCAATAGATTCATGCACACACAAACATACAGCTATTCCACATTCAGCATTCTGTATTCAATTACTCAAGAGAACATTATTGCTGCTGCTGGCTAAAATCAGACCTACCAAGCTAATTTTAACTGCAGGTGCTGATGGCAGAGAACTAATTATTACATAAGCCACACAGTCCTGCAAGTTGGGCACTCAGTAATCTAAGAGTAACCTCCACCTAAATTATATTGCTCTGAATCATAAGCCATGAGGATTTGTTTTCATTGCATACACAATTGTCACAAATTGCTTCTTCCTGAAGCATGTCTACATCAATGTTAGCGAGAAATTTCCTACAGTATGAGAAGACTAGATGGAAGCAGTGGGTCCTACGTCCCTCTCACTCCCTGTATGTGCAGTTCAGGGTTTCTTCTTTGGACAGTATTTACTCTGGTTTGCATTGAATGTATGGGCCTTGAAGCTGTCCAAAGGGCCAGTTGCTGTTTTAGTCCTTCATATCTCCACTTGGCTCTGGAATGCAGTAATTGCACTTGTAGTGCAATTTTCAGTTTAATTTTCTCCAAGAGAAATCTTGTCTGTGCAGGTCAAATATGAGGGAAATGGTGAAAACAGAAGGATTAATTTCAAGTCTGCTGTACCTGTTTTAAACTAAATACTTCAGTAGATACAGCTGGCTCTACAGTAAGATACATGTTATGAACAATGGTTTATTTCCTGCCTTCCTACACCACTTCGATGAAAACTTTTCCTGTATTACTAACAGTAGGTCTAGGTTTCTCAGCATCAGTTTCTAATCTCCACTATGCCACTTATGAAATTACCAGATCAGAAGACAAAAATGAATGCAAGTGGAATGGGACTATGTATAAATTGATCTGAATTGGAAATCTCATCCCATTCTGTTGTTTATTTTTTTTTCAAGTAAAATAATTATATTTGTATAGGTATAGGTATAGATATAGATTAGATGCTACATTACAAAGCCACAAGGGTTCTGATCTTGTTAACATGATGTTTGTCATAGTTTGTTTTGTTTTGCATGAGCAAGAGCTCATTACAGAGAACCCTTGTCATTCACATCAGATTGTGTCTCCTTAATGGAGCATTTCTGAAATGAATGGCAGGACATATAAATTTCAATTCAAACTGTACCTTGGAGTCTGGCTTCCACTGAAATCAATCACACTTCAGGACAAAGAAAGCTTTAGAGCTTGGGTTTTTACAAGGATGCCATAGTCTCTTGTTCAATGTACTTTTAAGAAAACCCCAAAGTGATTTTCACTTTCAGAAGCAATTCTCCACTTGGTTCTGGAATGTAGTAGGTATGCACTTGTAGTGGAATTATTTTGAGGTTTTTTTCATGTTACGTGTTCAGGCATTATTTGAGTTGGTCTATTTGACTACCTTCTGTAATAGGTTACTTGTACACTTGCAGTCTCCTGGACTCAAAAGATGCTATAGTTCTTTGTAATCCTTGCCATGCAGTTGAATGCCACAATGCAAACCTACAACCCTGTCTCACAGTTAGCCAGAAAGTGTACAGTTGTATGGTTTGTGGTGCAGAAGAGGTGAACTAAAACTAAGTTTCACTGCTGGGGAGGGTAATGGCAGCTCTGTTCTTGCAGCAATCCCCTGCCAGGCAATCCAGAGACTGGCTGCTCTGGAGGGAATCACTCACCCTCCAAGCTAGAGCTAAGATGCCAGATAAGCAGTCGCCTGCAAAAAGGTTTAAAAGAAGAGAGAATACTAGTGGGAAAGATTAAGATAATTTACCCTTGTATATTGTATCTTTCATAAATCCCATTGTCAGTATCTATTGCTCAAGTGTCTGACAAACTTTTGTTTCTTTCCTCTCTGTAAAAGCTTCCATCATAGGTAAAGTTGCATACCTTCCATGGTTTTATAATAAACTGGAAGTGAGTAACAGTGTGATATCAAAGGAAATAAAACTCCAGTTGCTATTGCTGCTGGGGTTGCCATCTGTATGTGGCTTACACAATATTTCATCTGTGCTGACACCTTTCACTCTCAATTATTTGGCTGCTGTCAAAACAAATCAATCATATTATAGTACTGCGTCTTATGTTACCATTCCACTCAAAGTTAGCTGCATTAGCTTTAAAATATATGGAAGTATAAAATTTATCTGTATTATTTATTTAATACAACTTTCTCCCTTGTGGGTTATCTTACAAACACAGGAAACTCAAATTATCTGATGTTGAACATTGAATATATATAAATATCACCCAAAATATATAAAATAATGGCACTCATGGGAACATAAATTCATAAAAACACAATTAATAAGTCTTACACTTAGAACCAATTATATTATTTTGAGAAATGGAGAAAATCGCATATGTTTTTAATTTTGTTTACAACTGGCCAAGGTGCTCATATTAGATAAATGTAACATGAACAACCACGCTTGCTAAACAGGGTAAAACAAATATGCAGAGAACTGATTTGGTTACCAGTAAAATTAAAGGTGTGGGGTTGGGAAACTGAATATTTTTTAAAGATGCTGCAGTGATGGGGGAGGGGGAAGGGGGAACCACAGTCTTCTATTACAATTCAGAAGCACTGCTTTGGGAAAAGAAAAGCTAGAATATTGAGCAGAGAATCTGAAAGTGATTGCTCTGTTCAGATGTTAGACTTAACAGTTTTCAGAAAGCAGGTTAAAATTTATTCTTGAGAGGTTTTATCCTTTTAAAAATCAGAAAGATAAAAGAAACAACTGTCAGGGTGCCAATAAGTGAATTTCCTCAAAATGTTCTACTATAATTTCTTTGTTTTTTAGACAGGATTCATGTCCTGTTACAACCACATCTTCTAAAATACAGGAGCCCAATATAATGGTAAAAGTGCAACAGTTTTATCACCTCTTCTTCAGTTATTACTGCTGATGCAATAGGAAATCAGCTACACAGCACAGAATACATTCAGGAATACTTGGGATGTGAATAGCTTAAGAAACCAAGCTGAAGCATAAAGGATAGACAGAGCCAACTCTGGATGAGGAAAGGCACAAGAGATTGAAATGGGATCTGAGAAACACAAAAGAAAAGACTCTGTAAATCTGAAAAATCACCATTTACTTGAATAGAATAAATAATTGGAAATTATTTATTCTATTCTTTATGATTAAGATTTATTTTTAACATTGCATAATTTACCATATTAAAACACAACTAAGCAAAAAAAAGAGTGTCTAAGATATGTCAAGTCTTTAGATGAGTAAGTTTAAAAGAAATATTTAAGTTAAAATATAAAAAAACCCCTAAAACAAAGAAACAAACAAAAAATGATAGCAGGCAATAATCTAAGAGCCCATATTTTGCTATAACTTATTGACCTTGGCAGAAAACTCTAGGCCTTCTATGAAGTGGAAAACATGACTGTAGGTCCAAAAAATAAGGAAAATTCACCTTATTTTTACAGCTACTGAAAGAAGAGCCTAGAGTCATTTACGTCTATGGACCAGAACAAGACTTAGAAGTTTGGAATATTTAGATCTAGCTGTGTGTGAGGAACTCCAGGCATCTGACAGTAACAGATTTAAGGCACTTTCTAGGAACACAGAACCTCTAACTGTCTACACATCTGTTTACAGGTGGGATGACTTTCAAAAAATGGGCATGAATTGTCTTCCATCATATGGAACATCTGGGCCAAAGTGCAGAGCAGGAATACAGGTCTCAGTTCTGTTCCAGCAAGGAATGTTCTAGCTTCAGGAAAATGAAATGGAGGCCTGAAGATTTCCATGAGTACCACTTTCTACCAAAGGACATAAGATTTCATTGAAGTCTGGGGATGAGAAAACTGAAGGAAGTTTCAATTTTATCATTTCTGATGTTAGCAGGTAGATTCTGTTTCTGTTTATGAGGCAATCTCAGTGGCAGACAGATTTTTTTCTCAAATTAAAAAAAAAAATCTATAAAATGTTTAACAATGCGTAAACTTTAAGATTTTAATGAGAAAGTCATAAGAGCTTCAGAACGTTCCATGACAAAAAAGGAGGTTTCCATAAAGAGGAAGTGTATGGTTCTGTGGTACAGAAGCACGTAGACATTTAAAGAATTTCATTTTTTAAAATTGGTTCTCAGGCATTTAATTTGTATGTTCCATGCCTTTAAAATTCACACTACCCAGTTAGTAGTGTGAATAAACCATAAAGACTTCATTGTTTTTATGAGTCCCTAAATATATATGGCCTTGATTAGAATCTCACTGGTGAATCAGGAACACAAATCTGTGTCCAGGGAGTTTTTAAAACATGAATCATAGGTATTTTATTAATACAAAACCATGGAAAAACAAAGGAAATTAAACCACAAATACTATAAATGTCTGACTTAAATCAACAAAGGCAAGGAAATTAAGAGTGAAGGCTGCAAATACATCTTGGTAATATTTCTACAGCTTTCTCTATTGAAGCAGAGAGTCTTGGACCAGCATGAGAATCGTAAGTGTATATACCATATACATGTGCCCATCTGTTTTTATATTATCTACACTATTTGCATGTGATCCACTACTGCATGTAGCACATGTGCAAAAATGCAGTGGAGAAGAACAGAGTGACAAACACTAGCTAGGTTTTTCATTAGCCTTTGAAATTCCTTGGGTTTTGTAGGATTACAGTAACTTGAGTGCTTCACATTATTGGAATGAGTTTTCTCTACATTAATTTAAATTGTCACGGTCTAAATTCAAGAAGAAGATTAAAAGCTTCTCAAAACAGGTGCAAAGATATATTTTAAATGCAGCATTAAAATGCACCCATGTTCTGGTTGATGGAAGTTTCATTTATAATCCTGCATGCAGAATATTCCTGCCAGGAGTCGTATCAGTTTGAGTCAGGGCTCAATAAAGGTGTACATTCCCCAAAATGACCAGGTCTTGCATGCAGTCACGCCACAACTCCTAATTTAGTGGGCATCCCTGCCAAAGGATAGTTAATAAATAGGTTTTTGGTGAAAACTTCAGGGTAGCTGGGGAGGTACAGACTACTTCCATCTTTCCCATCTGCTTCTTGGCATAAAAGTCTGGAAATTTAGGCTTTGTCAGTATTTGGCCTGCAATGTTTAAGTAGGTGGAACGGTTTGATTTCAGAATTTGATCCACATCACATCATTACTTCTCACTGATGTTCCATAACCATCAGTAGCCAAAAAAAAAAACCAAAACCAAACAAAGGTGTGTCTGTGGTCTATTTTGGGTGGAGGTCAACAATGGGGCACACAAGCATTGTGACTACTGCATTTTAATGCCTCTAGTGGTAAGCTTTTAACTTATGGGGCAGAGAAACCAAACAACAAATAGCTAACACTCTGGGACTGATCAATAAACACTAGTAACTAATAAAGACCTAAACCTTTCACATTCCCTCTGTGAAGGCAGCAATTTGCCACTGAACAAGATGAGCAATTAACATGGGGCCAATGCATTCACACAGGAGCCTTGTATTATGGGGGGGAAAACCAAACAAATAAACAAAGAACCCAGTAAGATTCCTGCAATACTACCTTCAGGAAAGCAGATTTGCTTCCAAAAGCAAATGTTAGGTCTTCTAAAAAAGTACATTTCCTGGGAGACGTGACAGAGACAACTCACCCCATCTTCTGGGATCTCTGCATATTAGTTCAGTTATCCTACGACAGTTTGGATGGGATACAGCTGATAGCCTGAGGAAACCTGCTGTAGCAGCTGCTAATCCATAGACACTCTGTGCATACCACAGTGTGCTCACAGATACTCACATCTCTCATTTCTTTCCATGTACTAAGCTAGGGAGGTTTGTCTTCAGGGTTGTCTATCCCCTTCTTTGTGTAAGTGAGCCCTTCCCAGTGACTGCATTTTGTGCAGCATTTATACACTGATAGGGGAGGTATATTTGGTTTGAGAGCTTCACAGAAATTGCTATGAGTGCAGCACTTCTTCTTGGTTCTTGTCATTCTTGTTCTGGTTATGTTAGTACACCACAAAAGTACCTGGGAATAAACTATTCCTCTAAGTGAAACATCATTTTGATTATTACTGACATTGGTGCTCATTAAAATACATAAGTGAAACATTGCCTTTCTGTAGACTCTGAAAGCTATTTCATGTTACTTGAAGGGGAATACAAATGAATAGGAACTGCATCACTTTAGTTAAAAGGGAAAAATGTTCTAAGAAACTGGAATTTGGACTCTAGATCAGTAAGCAATTGAGGTTTGTAGTTCACTTCTTTTCTGTCTCTTTTTTGTTTTTCATCTCTTTCTGATTTCAGACTTTTAAGGTGTGTGTACATGGAGGAATGGAGACAAAGTATGTTTACCTTATCTGTTGTACAATTAATAATACAAATCTCTGTTCAGAGGAAACAAGATCTAGTGAATGTAAACAATTGGAGGGTTTTTTGTTACTATTTTCTTTACCCAACATTCTCTTTGATTGATCTCCATATAAAAACAGCCTTCTTACTTTTTTACCATTATCTATATCAACTGTAACCCATATCAGTGCATTTTAATGGCTGTCTCTTATCTCTCAAGATGTTTAATACATTTCCCTTTCCATTGTATTACTGCTAAAATATGACCTGCTGCTGTTTAAATAATGTAATTTAATGATTTCACATTTTCAGCTATTCAAGACTTCCTTTCAGTACTGAAGCCTTTCACCAGTGATTTAGAGAGATAGTTTGTTCTCATTTCTTTCACGACTCAACACTGAGAAAGTTTGACTTGTAAATAAATTATTGACATCCACTTAAGGAGCAGTACAATGGGCAGGGGAAATAAAATACACAAAGTTTCAGTGCCATAAGGCTACAGTCTCCAGCTTGTTGATTTCTTAAAGGTTCCAGTGTCATCCTCTCTCCGTATTAGCACCTATATCTAAAACATTGGTGTGCCATTGTTATGTAATAAAATATATTTGGACCAGTCCTTTGCAGGGAGACTCCCAGATTATTATCCATGGTGAGTGAGTGTCAGCAGTGAGATGACAGAAAACACTGTCTTTTTCTAATTTCAATATAATATGCTATACTAAAAGAATAGCTAAAATACGTTGACGTTTTAGCTAAAAATACTACCTTGGTTGTCATGGAAAAGAGACTGAAAAGAGAGGACAGCTGTTAAAAACTCCCCAGGACTGGAATGCCTTCCCATTTTTCAGTTATTTCAACAGGAAATTCATAGAGTAATAATAACATAAAGAAAACAAATCAAAACAAACTCAGTTCCTCCAACCCAAAAGATTTCTTGTTCAGCAATACAGAAATATTACACTGAGACATAAAAATCAGATGGGCTTAAGGAGAGAATGTCTTTTCATGAATATCTGCTCCCAGGCATTACTGAATACTCTGAGATTAAGCAACTACTAGTCTCTTGGAGAGTCTCTTGAGAAGGATAACTAAATTTAAAAAAACCCGACATACTCCTCCCAAAACAGAAAGAAATCTGACCTGGCAAAAGAAATGCAAAAACTGAAATTGCTCAGCCCATAGAAAAGTTTCCTGAAGGCAGGAAGATGATTGGATGTTTGGAAGATTAAGAGGAAGTCTGTCAGACTACTTCCTGCATTAGGTCAATAAGGACAGGCCAAGAAACAATGGACTAAGAGCAGGAGACAGGGAACACACTGTCTTGTAGGGTACCTGCCTCACTTTTTCCCTTCTCACAACCTCACCATTATTATTTTGACACCTGCAAAATTTTAGGAAAGCATGGCTATGTTCCACCTCTATTTAAAAGAAAAGGTGAGGGGAAAACAGGTATGTAAGTTTCTTGGGACAACATCCTTCATGGATAGTTTTAAAACTTTTATCTTCAGTGCTTTTAGTGGATTACAGTAAAAAGTTATTATTGCTGGTTTTACTGTTTTCTTCAAAGAACTGTTGGTGGAAACTCAAAATTCCACAGGTGTTATGTTCAGGAATTTTTGTTTTCGCTAAGGTAGATAGTTTTATTGTGCCACCCTCTTCTATCTCAATAAATTTTATTATTTACATATTTGCTGTGCATATGAAATTGCCTTGCTTGAAGCCAGAGAAAACCTATTTTCCTGTTTCACAGCAAGAATTTACACATTCACCTCCATTCCTTCTGTTTGCATACATTTGTTGCATTTGCTCAGGGAACAGATATGGTATAGCAGCGTATATGGAAAATGACAAGGTGTAGTGAACAGAAAATAATCAAGTATGTAGAAGAACAAGAAACAACGCTTTGGAAGAAGTTTGGTCTAAACCTTTTTTCACTTATGGCAATGAAATTCCTATCAGTTTAGTGGTAGATCAGGACCATGTAGCAACTGAACAACTTAACACAAACACATTTGGGGGAAAAGATCCTTTTCATAGGTAACTGGCAAGTGAAGAATAGGCAATGCCACTAAATTATACTGTGTGAGCACTCACTAATTGGTCTATTTTAAAATAAACTGTTGTTTTCTCATTGTATGTATTTAACCTATCTCCTCTGTGATTCCTATCACTGAGTGGTCATATCACCCCGAACCAGACCTGAAAGCTCCTGAGAAGAAAATCATTTAAACATATATGTGGAGCACAAAATACATGTTGGAATGACTCCCTTGATCAACATTCAGCATGAATTCAAGTATTCTGTCAGACCAGAACTTCTCCAAATTCATAGATTATTCAAAAAGTTTTCAGGGTGTCTTTTGAGCTACCTAGTTGGGGTAGTTTGTAATGAAGAGTTTTAGAAGTTTACTTAAAAGAGAAGAAAGACAGGAGAAGACCCAGCTCACAGGAGCTGAGAACATCTATGCTTGACCTCACTGAAAATTCAGGGATAGCAGATGTGGCAACAGGAGAATTAAGACAGGATGGAAAACAGCCGGAAAACATGTGCTCCCATTATCTAAGCAGACCATGCTACAGTGAGGTTAAGAGATGGAAGCTGATGATTATGGAATGATTTCACCAAAAGAGCAGGAATTATCAAAATGCTTTCAAGGATGGGCTTTTATGAGTATACCTATAAAAATGTTATCTACAAAATAGAACACATATTTACTTTTAAAGAGGGACCAGAAGTCAGTCAGGTTCAATGGAGCTGATGATACCACATAAAACTCTCACCTGACTCCTATTTTCATTCATGCATGCATTGGACAGTGGGCTACAGAGCAAACAATGGCAGTTCTTACAGCTGTGATTCAGGATGGTAGGACCTATCTTGGCTAGGTTACTTTGCTGCCTTGTGTATCAGTTTCACTTCCAAAAACTGAGGGCAGGCAGTAGCACTTGCTTAGAAGATCAGGAAGGAAGGGTAGAGAAGATAACAATCAAGCAACACAACTAAATAAATTCATGAGATCTGCTCCTTTCAGATACATTATGGAAGGTGTGATTGTGTTCATAGACAGGGAACTGAACCAGCTGCTCCTGCAAGTCTGTATTTGATCCCGGGCTTCTATCTACCAGTAAAGATTATAAAGGAAACCTTTTCATCCTGTAAGGTCATTGCTTGCAAAATTTATTTGGCAGCAAAGTTACGTCTTTTAGCTAGCAATTAGACATCCATGGCTAAACTAAAGAGCAAAGGTTGCCTGGCTTAATCCCTACCCTCCAGCTTTGCAACACAGGGTGAATAAATGACGTAAGAACTGCACAAGCTTATGTTTATTTATAATACTACATACCCAGCAACTCTAACCTGGAGCACTCCAGAGTAGAAGAATACGTTTTTATAATGCCTGTTTCTTCATTAAGATTTCATCATCCACCTACGCTAAAAAGCTACTTCCCCTTCACTTTGTTATATCTGCTTTTACCCGCTCCTGTTCTTGCATTATTTTTTTAATCTCCTGTTCCTACTTTACATGCACTCTCAAATTTTAAACAAGCAAAATTTGTGCATTAGTGTGTCCTTTTCATCTATCATTTATGAATGACAGGTTCTTTGCTGCAGCTTAATGGTATGAGAGAGACATTATTTTAAACATTAAAGTGAAAACCATTTACAACTATGATAAGAGAGGTCTGTTGACATTAAACTTTAAAACATGCACAAGGTAAAGGCAAGTAGTTGCTCCAACAGGTGAGAGTACTATGCATGCACTTTGTAAGGGAGTTTGTTCAACACAAGAGCTGTCTCTTTGTTTTCTCTGTTTGACAACCTGTAGGATCTGGTGCTTCAAACAATGCATCTGGTAATCAGCAGCCACCAGAGTTTGATGACTAAAAGATATTTAGGGCACAGTGCAGAGGATTAAGTTTTTTAAATTGCCATTTTGTAGGGGGATAATATTTCATATCATTTACATTGGGAAGAAATAAATAACTAAATAACTAAATAAATAAATAAATAAATACATTTAAGTAGTTAAAGCTTTCTTTTTATACTTCCTGCTCACACCTTTATCACTTTCACACTGGACTATCACTTTCTTTACTGTCCTCTTCCATTAAAACCATACAATGAT
Source organism: Turdus rufiventris (assembly GCA_013186435.1). Classification (NCBI taxonomy): domain Eukaryota; kingdom Metazoa; phylum Chordata; class Aves; order Passeriformes; family Turdidae; genus Turdus; species Turdus rufiventris. The sequence continues at coordinate 317,008 of PYHW01009642.1, forward strand.
GTTGTAAGATATTGGCTAACATTATCTTGCTACATTTTGTTCTGTTCTGTTCAGCAGCAACTGCATTCTGGGAAGCATCAACTTAGTTAGGAATAGTAAATAAATACATTTGTATTTTATATCATATGTATTTGGATTGAGTCCTGTTCCTAACAGTGTTAGACACATTGATTGAACAGGGAAGAAAAGGGATATTATAGAATTGTTTTCAATCTGATTTTAGACCACAGAAAAAATGTAGCAGATCCCTCTGTTGCAGGGTAGAACCATTGCAAACATGGTACAGCTCAGGCAATAGAGAGAATACATACAGAGATTAACTTTTTCCTAGTTACTTTGGAGTCATGTAACTCTCTCAACAATTTGAACGAGGATGGCAGAACCTTATTGATAAAGCAGACCTCCCACAGCAAGAACAAAAACATATATCTGGGGCATGGATGACAGATGAGAAAACTCTGATTTTATTGTAACTTTTTTTAAAAGTTATTTTCATGCAATACTGTATTTTTAGTTATCTCTATTTACACAGCTGCTTCAATCAGCAGTGGTGAAGCAAGTTGTGTTGCAGTCAACTTACTTGGAGGGAAGGGATAATGGCATCCAGAGGGACCTTGACAGGTTTGAGATGTGGCTTGAGAAGTTTAACAAAGTAGTGTGCAAGGTCCTACACATGGGTCACAGCAATCCCAGCCACACCAATGGGTTGGGCAGAGAAGTGATTGAGAGCAGCCCTGCTAAGAGAGACCTGGGGGTGACAGGTGATGAAAAACTTCACATGGGCCAGCAGTGTGTGCTCATAGCCCAGAAAGCCAATTGAATCCTGGGCTGCATCACAAGGACCATGGCCAGAGGGTCAAAGGGGGTGATTCTGCCCCTCTACTCTGCTCAAGGGAGATACCCACCTGGACTACCGTGCACAGTTCTGGTGTTCCCAACATAAAAATGATATGGAACTGTTGGAGCAAGTCCAGAAGGGGGCCATGAAGTTTGTAAGAGGACTGGAGCACCTTCCCTATGAACACAGACTGAGAAAGCTGAGGCTGTTCAGCCTGGAGAAGAAAAGATCACATAGAGACCTTATGGCAAACTTCCAGCGTCTGAAGGGGCTCTACAAGTAAGCTGGAGAGAGACTCCTCATGAGGAATTGTAGCTATAGGACAAGGAATAATAGGTACAAATTGAAAGAGGGAAAAATTAGGTTAGATATTATAAAGAAATTTTTCACTGTGGGGGTGAAAAGACGGTGGAACAGGTTGCCCAGGGAGGTTGGGAATGTCCCAGCTGAGACAGGTTGGATAAAGCATTGAGCAACCTGGTCTAGGGAGAGGTGTCTGCCCATGGCAGGTAGGATTGGGACTAGATGATCTTTAAAGTCCATTTCACACCCTTGATATTCTATGATTCCATTATTCTAATGTTTGAAATTTCAACATGATCTGTGAGTAGAGAACATTGGTCACTGATAACAGAAAAACCTAACGAGTCATTCAAATGGTTTACATTACTGACCCAATGTAAGATCCAAGACCCACCTTCCAATATGTTTTTATAAATGGCAAATAGCCCTTGAGTATCTCTCAAGCATTCAAAAACAATTCAGGTACTACTTTTCAATAATTCATGGAGAGCACCACTTAATTTGAAGAAGAGATCACTCAGTTTAAAAGAAAAGGATGGCATAAAACAGGTGAAAGAACATGTTAGAAAAATTATGAACATTACTTACCTTGTAGATTTTGCAATGGCAAAGTCATGATGCCTCCTGCTGCAGCTGCTGCTACCAGTCCTTGGATGTTGGTGAGATTTGCTGTAGGTAGAGTTAGGACGAGTCCTTGTTGGCCCCCCAGCTGCCCAGCCATGTTGAAAGGAATAAGGATTGGCTGATTCAGGGCCGGAGTGCCTCCTGGCATCACCCCTGCTACTGCTGAGGCTAACTGTTGGGCTGTCAGTAGTGGCTGTAAGAAACCACAGACACAAAACTGTTTTACTGTGTATGGCTCAGTATTACACAATTACAACCCTTCTGGCCTGAGATCTTTTCATGTTCCATTACAGACATGCACTGCTTCCAGTGCTTTAAAGCATACATTTTCACCAACACAGAAAGGTTTGACAATGTGACAGTCTGAAACTGTAAGCCTCAGTCAAACAGCATAGTAGCAATCCCAGCTGAATCTAGACTGGAAAATTCATTACACATACACAAAAGATAATTTATGAGCGGAAGAAGACCTAACTAAACCTAGCCTACAAGTACCTAAATGCAAACATTTCCCAAAAATTCCTGGTTGTATACTGATTGATAACAGCAGAAAACACTGGTAAGTGTAAACCAGAAGCTTTGTGGACCAAGACTGTCCTGGGAAGTGGAAGAATATTGAGTATCTTCTTAGAGTATAGCAGAACTTGGATAAAATTTTTGAACTGAGAAATATTTTAAAATCATATAAAGTGCCATACTGCTATGTCTATACTTTGCTGTAAAGAAAATAAATATCTGGCATAAAAGATAATGAAATACCTTTACTAATACAGGAGCTCTGTGTGACAGACATAACTATCAGAGACAATAATTTGGTATTAAAATTGCACAAGCTTTTTAATATTAAATTATTATATTAATTTCAGAAGTAATTTACATAAGAAATTAAAATATTTTAACTCCCTAAATATGTAAAACTTCTTAAGTTTTATTTTAGAAAAGCATACAAAATCTAATCATGCCAAACTTGACTTTTAAAATATACATGATACACACAAGTTCTTTTTTTGTAACACTGAATGCAGCCAAAGAGAACTACATTTTCTACATTACACAGATCAAAGATGATCAATCACAGTTATTTATTTTTCATCGAATTGCACATCTCAATTAGTTAAAAGGAAAGATACTGACCTGTGGCCCAACAGGGAATGCAGGATGGGACTGACTGGGTTGGTGCTGGTCTGCTGGGCTCGTATCAGGCAGCACTGTGTTTCCTCTGGCCTCTGAAATCCAGGGAACAGATTGACTTTAATATCAAGCCTGGGGACTGCCACATTACCTTCTACTCTGATGTCACATAACATGAAGCTGAAAATGATATGTTAAAATGCTTTATCAATAACTCAAGCACTCAAATCTCTTATCAGCTGCATAAATTATGCTAACGTTCATTCAGACCAGCCAGCTCATTCAAAGAGTTACAGAAATCTGACAGCAGTGAAACTGAAGCTATCATCAACTCAGTTAATGTGGGTTGCATTATACATCAATTTACATACAGTACATGAGCACTCCGTGCGTGTGGGAACTGCAATTTTTACGCTTAGGTGAGCATCAGCCATTGCAATTTCTGAAAGCAAAAATTATCTGAAAAACAATCAAGTCACATCTACTTTCTATCTTAATAAAGTATTTTCTTTTGTCAGTTACTGAGGCAGCAAAGGCTCTACTAGGCACAATAAAAAGGCACTATGAAAACTGAAAACTGGTATGCTTCCATATGACAGCTTGTTTTTTAAATTGCATGTGGAGGAGGAACAAAATTTTGTGAAACCAAGGATTTCCAGCATTTATTGAGATGATCAATATCCAAGAATCGAACAATATGCTGGGCACTAATGACTTGCTAAGCATAGAACAGCCCAGCCCTACTAGATTTTGCTGAAGTCTGCATTACACATTTGAAAGGGAGGAAGAAAAATAAAAACATCCTATCAGTTATAAGAAAGTACCAAGACATTTTCAAAACTACATCCCAGTTCTCCACTTCCTCTGGGTGAAGGGCTCAACTGATTCCCAATTTTTCAGTGCTGATGGCATGATCAGGCCCACATTGATTTTTGAGGTTGTAAGATGACAGCAAGTATCAAATGTAGCTGCAAGAGTCCTGTGGTCTCTTATAAAGAAAACCCTGGCAATGGCACCAGGTTTCCTTATTAATAAGATATCTCCTGTTTTGTAATTTTATTTTTCTAATAGGTGGTTGAAATTCCATTCTAAGTAAACCTTAACAAGATGCTGTTTTCTAATGTTTGTCCTATGAATAGCAAGATAATTCAGAAACAGTTTTTTGGCACATCCTTGTGCTATAAGGAAAAAGGATACAATTCTGTCATAAATTTTAAAGAGGGTATTATCAGCTCATTTAAAACAAATTCTTTTATATATTCTCCAAGGGGAACAACTTATAAATAATGGAAATATGAAAAAAACCACCTTCACCACATTAAGGTTCAAATAAAATTGACTGCTACATATTATTCAATTGACTTCCATCTCTACAGCAAGTTGTCAATCATAACAGCATTTTAGAATTGAATTAAACAATAAATGTGCAGAGTTATTATGCAGAAATCTGAAAATCTGATTAATTTGTAATATCTTTGTGTGGTCTCAAAAATTCAGAAATGGACATTGCTCTGGGAATACTTACAAATGGTCTATTGAAATATCTGATTTAGAACTAATAAAAACATACAAAGTTGCTGACATTTTATAAAGTGATTTCTACAGAAATGTTTGCCATTTTAATGACCATTGCCATTTAATAATGAGAATAAACTGGCCTACTATAATCGGTGAGGATTCCAACAACTGCCTAGTAACATGCAAAAGAGATGCAGTCACTAAATTTTTTATCTGCAATTTACTCATTCAAGTTAAATGAAAAGAGAAACATGAAACGAGATATGTGAGATTCAATGAAACCTGTTTCTTTCAAATGCATAACTATCCTAGTGCTGATGCCATCCCTAAGACCAAAGGCAGGGTTTCCCCAGTATGATTTCCTCCTATACAAAATAAAACACTATGTTAGTAAACATAATTGTTCCTTTGGTAATTTCCACATACTGTTATGATCTTTTTTTTTTAATCTTCACAGCTGTACGTATAAAGTGATATTAGATCAGAGGCTCAATACCAATGAAGATATCACTCCCCATTAAGATCAAATCTTATAAATCAATTTTGTTAATGTAATTTTAAGGCCTGTGAATTTCGTCTTTGTGTGTGATTTAATCAATATTAAAACAAGCTCCTCATAATCTGTCATATCATTAAATCATCTTATGAAATCTTTGGGAAAAAAGCAAAACAAAAGTCATTAGAATTAGATTTTATTGCAATTTTTATACCTTGAGCTCTCAGAAAATATGTAAAAAGTTCTGAAGTAATATGCCTGTGTTTTAGTATTTTTTTTCCATGGTGCCCATCCAAAGAACTCCTGATTTCTGTTATCTGTGCCATAAGTATTTTTCAATGTTTGATCACACATAACACAAGTTGCTTATACCGACCATCAAGCCAAAATGAATTACACTGCTTTCCTTTTTCTTTGTGCTAACTGGAATCACTTAGGATTGCATTCTTGTCACACAGTTACTCACCACAGATTATTTTTTAAATTTCAGTTCTCAAATGCTCTGCCTGTTGCTTCTAATTTAGTTCCCATAGGATGCAGTCATCTCAGGAAAACAGCACACAACTTCATGTGGACTTACATGGCATCCTGTATGAAATTATCAATCCTGTATTCTATGACTGAAATTTTCAGATCTCTCATGCCTCTTCTAATCTGCGTGCTATAACAGACCCTCAAGAGTCAAGAAAACATGCAAGAAAATCTGCCTGCTGGGCTGGCACTAAATAGAGTGAAGCAAGAATTTCAGGGTTAAGGTCTGTTGCATCACACAGTGACAGCATTTTTACCTTGCTGTACTATGCATTCACTGACACACATAGGTCAACACTCTGAAGAACGCAAGGCAGAGCACAAAACATTGCTAGAAGGCTGCTTTCTCTTTTTTGCCTTACAATAATACATATCTGACTGGGGGGATTCCCCCAGTTTCAGAGCAGTCAGGGAGCTCAGTCTGTTTCTGATTTCTCTACTATTTCTGCTTCAGACATTCATTGCCATGAATTTGGAAAAATGCCTTCATTAAGACCAATTGCCCTAAACTGGCAGCACGATCCCCTGCAGTTTCTCGCCGCTATTTTACTGGGTTTATTTGGGAGTTGATAAGTTCCAGATGCTGGCACAACCTCTGCAGGTAAATTATTCCCTCGTCCAAATTCCAGCCCTCATGGAAAAAAATGGACTGCCAAAATCTAGCCTGGATTTTACACCTGTTCAGATCCAGGCCTCCTGTTACCTCCTGTTGAGTTATTCTCCAACTCCACTCAGCCTTCTCTCAGTGAGGGGTCTGTCAGCAAAGAACCGTAACAATCCCTATGGAGTTCTACCAGCAGTACCTACCCTGTTTGCTACTATGTTTTGCAGAGATTCTGCTCTCATTACAGCCCCAACTGCTGGTGCACAAGGGGAAGGGGGAAGGCAGAAGCAGGGCCACTACTCTGAAATATTCCTCAATGGGACCATACAAACAGACAGGAGTGCCACTGCCATAGCACTGCCACAACTGTAGACAAGGCTTTAATATTTAAAAAGCAGTATTCATCATATGTGATTCATCATAAATTAATTATAAATTATATAATACGTACGTTCACCTCTCATCCCGCCAAGGGACTGTAAGGGCATGACAGAATAATAAATTGAAGTGCACTGTAAACACTGTAAAATAGCCTTCTTATAATGAAATATTATTTTAAATAAAGCTAAGTAAAACAAAGGCAACCTTCTTATCCTCTTGCCAAAATGAGAAAAAAAATTCCACAAATCAAGTGAAAAGCCATGATGTACAGTATCTGGTTTAGAAAAGAGAAAACAACAAGAGAAACATAAGAAGGAAAAAAGAAATTCCACATCTCAAGGCCACCAAGCTTCATACAAAATTACACCTGTAAGTGTACTGGTTATACAAAATCTTTCCCTAGTTTACTTCCATTTTGTTTCTTACACATCTTCAGCAACACAACAGGCAACTCAGTTCTTAGTGCTCCTAGTGGTCTGTGAAGCTGAGAATGCTCCAATCCCTCACTTTACAACTCCAATATGGATTCTCAAATAAGCACAGTTTAGCAGATCTCCTCAGCTCTAGGTCCACTGTTCAGGAAGGCATGGATCAGAACACAAAACTGCTCTGTGACTCCTTGGCTGCCCCGGGGGTACAGCAGGTCTAACAAGGTGAGCGTGCCCGTGCTCCCCAGCACCTTCCCTTGGATGCAGTGCATGACCCAACTACCCTTGTCTCAACTGGTCTCTGATGCTTACAAGGAACCTGCAGCTGACTAGAAAATGGTTTGGAACAGCATCACAGGATGGATGCATTCAGCTTGTATGTCCAGCTCCACCCTGGCCCTCCTGTGCACATGTGCTTGTGCCCCTGGCATCTCTTCTCAAACTCTGCACCAAAGCTCACTCAAAGCCCATGCTCATACCAAAGCATAGGACTAATCTCAGCAGATGACCTGGATATGAACAACTTCCTCATGGTCTTCATGAATGAATTCAATATGTCTCACATTGTATCAAAACCAGGGAGATGCTGGATCACCTCTCTTTAGCACTCAGTGCTCTGAAAAATAAACTTGATCAAATTCAATAATACTAGATTTTCATTTTATGTTCTGAGATTTAGGAACATATTTCAAATGCATTAACATTAATAAAAAAACCACATTTCAAGCAACAATTCATATTAAATCTTTAGCTAGTTCCACAATGCAACATTAAATTACTTGTATTTATCTCTTAGTAACCATAACAATAAAAAATCAAAAGCAGACTTTTTTCTTACTCACTGAGACAACTCATATTAAAGATACAGCTTTGAGAATGAAATCATTAAATTAAAAATACTGCCTGTGATAAAAAGTCTTACATTTTTAAAACTAATAAACTAAACAATCAGAGCAAAATATAGCTGCATTTAGATTATAATCAAAAGAAAAAGAACCTTTTAAAGAAAATTAAATACATCAACTAATAATATTCAAATTATCAGGTACAGTATGTGAAAATCCATCATCTCTGATTAAAGTAACTCAGCTCTTCACTAAATGAAACCTTAACTCTCAGCAATGATACCAAGAACAATCTTGCTGAACAAAATTTAATAGCCGAAAGAAAAAGATTCAACCGATAATGAAAAAAAATAACATTCCCTCCAAATAATCTTCATTCTGCCACAAACCACTGCATTGTGGCTCTCAATTTCATTATTTAATAAATTAATAATTTAATTTTCCTATTCTATCAGAGTTTGGACATGTCAGGAGGAAGCATGCACAAATTACTGCACTATAAAATCTTTGAAATCAAATTGTTACACAAAATATCACAAACACACCTAAATTTTACAATACTTGTAGGAGAAAAAATTTAGATTTTATGCTGATTCCATTTTATATTGATATTGTCCTATGGTTATCAGAGGAGACATTCCTGTTACCTCAGCAAAGAAAATCAATCTCTTAAAACTACATTAGAATAATGATTCTCCCACTGGAAGGTGTGAATTTAAGCTTAGACCTTTCATATCTAGTTTGTTAGTTTGTCTTCTTGCAGTCCATGACCAAGATGTGGCACACAATTCACTCCTTGGGATTGTATGAAATTTCCCTAGGTATCAGGTCATCACACAGATGATTAAGCAATTCACCTTTTTCTGCTTACCTGTACTTCAGATTTTTAGTTTTTATTTTTACGTGGTAATTTCACCCTCACAAAGAAACACAAAGAAGTCTGCAGAATTCTGGATGTGTGCAGAATTACTACTAGCGCCTGTTAACTCTGAAACCCAATAAAATTGCAATGTTGACGTTATGATTTTACTGTTTAATCATTTCAGCATAATATACAAATGCCATGCACATATTCTACAATGTCAGATTGTGTCAACTTACATAGCTCTCAATTCTTGATTTTCTCCCACTTAGGTCCAAAGCCCTTCTAGTTTACCTTTGAAAATATTTGTCGTGTGATGAGGAAATGGTATATTGATTTACTATATTGACATATATGTCAATGCAATATCCTATACAGAGAGCTAAAAATCCAGCACTGAAAATGCATTGAATTAGACATCAGCATGAACAGAGCAGATTTACTTTACTGAGTGTATCATTCAATACTTAAGTAAGTAAAACACCACAGTTTTATACTTATCTGAAATTCCCTCGCAGTTGCAACTACAAAGCTACTAAAGTCATCTGGAGAGCTCAAAGTCATTCTACCAGGTGAGTATAGAATGCTGTCTTTCCCTGGTCCCTGGGGCTATTTCCTCCCAAAGGATTTTCTCCCACAAGACACACACAGTAGCTGAAATCACTGTCCTCATTACCCCTATGCACAGAGCTTAGGTTGTACTTATGCACCTGCATCCTTCTGGATTAGGACCGATAACATTAAAACTCCATGACTCTTTATAATGAAAATCAGATTATTAAAGTGATCCATGCTACAGAGGACTTCTTCCAGGCAACCACAAGTTATAATTACCACCTAACAAAAACCTACCACACCAAGGCACAAAATCAAAAATAACTCAAAATCCCAGTTCTCCCAAGGGCCTTAAATTTTCTTCTTTCCCATCTTTATTTTTGCTCCTCTTTCATTGTCTCATCTTCTCCTTTTTCTTTTTTCCATAAGTGAATTTTTTTTTCTTACTGGTGCCTATATGAATATTCTTCCACTTCAAATACCTCGTGTGAAAAAAGAAGTGTTGCTACTGCAGAAAAGGTGATGGAATATAATTGCAAAAGTATGTTCTTTATTCAAAATAGACTCATTCTACTTTTCTTCACCCACTAAGTACAGTGCATAAAAATCCCTTGTTAGTGGTACATACATTTTTTATGAGTTCGACCCTTCATATTGAGAGTTCTAGTTCCTTTTATACTGTATGCATTAGCACAAATATTAAGGCCACAAAGACCCTATCAGTCTTCTCTGAATTCATACAACATTTCATACTCACTGTTTGCTGTTAGTGCTGGGGAATGCAGTGATGATAAAGGTGACTTAACAGAAGATGGACAGTTGAATGCATTATTATTTCATGTTGGGCAGCTGATCCCTAGCCAAGAAGGGCAGGAGGCTCCTCTAAATTAAACTTTTTTTTCCATCCCTGGAAGTTTACTAAATGCCAAAGAGTGAGCACATTAAAGAACATCTGTTTTGGAGCAACTGTTACAGTTTGCCATCTTTATAGCTTCTTTATAGATTTCTATAGGATTTTTTACAGTGTTTACCTATGCATATTGGTTTTGTTCCTAATACAGAAGAGGGCAAGCTTTCTATCAAAATCCCAACTTGCCAACACTCACTCTCCCCACCTGACACTTCCCTTCCCCCAAATAAGCCAGACTATGAAGATATCTTATAAGGATATATATTGCTGTTTGCCTGGGGAACCTTGCATTGTTACTTAAGATGTGTTTGGCTGCTGGCACTACAGCCTACTGTAAGCCAGGCAATACATGTGGATGATCTCTGGAGCACAGTAATTCAGACTTCTGGGTGGAAGAAAAGCGTAATATGCATGACATAGTTTGCTTTTTACAAGTTACATTGATAGACTAACTTCATCAGAGAGGGTACAGGTAGGTGGCCAGTGACAGAAATTCAACTCACAATTTTGACAAGGCACTGGAAAGAAAAAGCTATGAGTTGGGAAGTAGATGAGCCTAGTATGCTATCAGTCCTATGAGAGCCTGTTTATAAATTCAAATCTCCTAGTTTGGTGAGAGAAGAATATCCAGTTAAGGAAGGAAGCATTCCATTAAACCTAGTAAAAGTACCTCACAGCAGCATTCAGCAAACTGCACCCCATAATATATGGCAACTCCTGCAGGAGCAATCTGGCCAGCAAGTATGGTAAAGCTACAGTGGTTTATCACCATTGCTACTGAGTTCACTGGTTTCATCCCTGCAGTGTCTTTAACAATTTTACACTCTCTGCTGTGGTCTTTACACAGCCCTGTAGGGTACAGCTCCATCAAGTGTCTCATTACAGGTCATTCAGCTGTTCAGACTTTATTGAGACTCTTGAAAGAGCCGTCCCACAGAGTGGCACAGTGTGGGAGTCCAGTTGAGATCCAGGAGGAAACCTTAACGGGTTTCCTCTGTGTGCAGGAGATCACACTTCTAGATCTGAGTACATCACAAAACTGGTAAATCTTCATTATAAATCTATTTAGCTGCACATGTATCTTCAGAAATTCCCAGCTACAAAAATACAACAGCCTTTCAAAAGCGACTGGTGCCATTTGATATCTGCAGCAAGTTCTCTTGATGTGGCTCAGCAGGGTGAGACATTATTTCAATTTGAGGTGTTGGCTGGAAGCTGCAGAAACTTACAGTATGCATGCCTCCAGATCTCATAAATCCTGAGCTAACTTTCTTCTCTTTATTATTGTCTGAAATCAGTTGTAGTGGCTGTTTACAGTTTAGTCAGGAGCTTCTGCCACTTCATGTTTCTAAAAACCATTTAGTCTTAAAACCACATCTTGCAAATTATGTCAAACACTACCATCACTAAAACAAGTTTAAATCTCAGAACAAGTGCTTTTGGTTTGCACCCCTCCCCACCCCTTCAATCCTTCCCTCTTCCATAGATCAAAAGCCAAAAATGCAAAAAGTAGCAAAAAGACTATAGCCAACATCATCATCATAGTGTCTGGTTTTGAGGAGCTATTTGCCAGTCAGTGATAATAAACAATTCTGCAGCAGCCACTAAAATAGTCTCTTCTACACTGAAAATACCCCAAAATAGATCTCCATAGACAACAGAAATAACCAAGTAGTTGACAAACATTTGGACACAGTTCCTGTAACATGTTTATCTTGCCTTTATGTGAGTCAATCTCCCACTGGATTATAAATGTGCTGGATTAGTTTCCTAGGAAAGGTTTAAGAATACAGCACAGGTTAAAAAAGTTTTAAATTAAGATGCATACATGCCAGCACAGCTGAAATTTTTCATGAAAGATCTCTTGGTTAGAAATGTCTTGTCATGGCAAGACCTCTTTGTCATGAAGGAAGCAAAAAAGCAAAAAAGAGCCATATGACTTAGCTTTGCCAAAATAGCAAGTGGCAGGCAACTTGCTTCAAATAGGGCACTGCAACACATCCTAACAGGATTAAATTTTATGGAATAAAATGTTTCTAATCCATGTGGTTGCTTGTTTTCATATATATACATATGCCTCTCTCTATATAGATACATAATTTAAACAAGTGAGTTTCCTACATCACTTTCATTTTTATATTACTGTTCTGTTTATTTTTTCATCATTTCAGTAACTGAAAAATAGCTACTGGTAAAAGATGCTATTAATTTAAGTGCATTCATACTGCGTTGTGTCACTAATAGACTTGGGTAACACTATTTCTTTATCCTTTTTACACAGCATTATTTTATTGTCCTCCTAATTTCCATTATTTTACTTCCACTTAAGGTTGAGTGAGAGCTTTGCAGAATTCTATTATATTATTGTCCTGTCATTATTCTAACTCCATTACACAACAACACAAAACCAGCATCAGCTTCCATTTGTCCATATTACTTACTTTGATGATTATGTCAGATCTCTGACTATATGTACATGCCTACTAAACCTAATTTGGAGTTGAGCAAAAAGTAATCACTGATTCCTTCTAAAAATGCTTTTAAAGAAAAGATTATTATTATTCTGCAAAAGCTCTGGCATCTGACTTAGACCCATCCAGCCCTTTAGAAGACCCTAACTATACTTACAAAATATAAAGATAAAATTTAAAGGTACATATAAACAAAAAGATGTGAACTTCTTTGTCTACACTCCCAACTGAGCTGGCAAAAGCTAGTCCTGGTGTGGAAGACACAAAGTTATGCTCACATCGTGCTCTACAAGTGCATAGATAAATCCTGGACCAAAGAAGCATGTCAACTGGAGTGCCAGCATGCTGCTTCCTCCAGTCATAGAAAGCAGGATGCAATAATTTATACTTCAGTCATTGTGAAGAACACAGCTTGTATGTGCTAATGTGTACCTTGGACATGGATTGTTACAATAGCAGGCGTTTTACTTAAAGTTATTCTAATTACTTTCCTCCAAAGAGCATTTGTGGATACCACAACTCCCTAAGTGGTAACAATGGATAAACATCAGCTTGAGAAATGCAGGTCTATATTATTTATGAAACTGCAGTTCTCCTGTAAATAACCCAGTTGCTTAAATAATATGTATCTATGTAATTGAGTCTTCTACATACAAATAAATAAGGCTTTATTGCAATGTCAGAAGTTAACAAACCAGTCAATAAAATCAATAGCTCACTTTTTCTTGCTTATATATCTAACTTTTCTCCACCTTTCCTATGTTCTCTGTTTGTTCTGGTTACATATTAACACTCTGAAGGATATATAGCTCTTGTGATCCTGTTCAGTAAATAGTGATGTGAAGACTGAAGAAACACCACCTCAGTGATTTGATACTCTTCCTATTTATTGTGTACTGTAACATACATCTCACAGGTATAAAACAGGGAGAAGAAACTGTCTTGATCTATACATCATAGTACTATAGATTTTTAATGTGAATGATTATATTAATGTCTAAGTAAATTAGGTTCATATTGAAACATTTAGATAAAAAGTTCTCCAGGACTGGATTACATTATCATATAACCATTTTTAAAACAGCACTGCCAGATTATAACACTGGGCTGCTTATGCCTGCATGGTTAAGGTTGTGTCAACATTTCCATTATGCTTCATATTTTTCAAATTTTTATAACTTGGCCATAAAATTAGCATTGGCCTGAGACTTGGTGAATCAGAAGTATAATTCTACAAATCTTTACTCTAGAAAGTTGTCCATTCTATTTCAGTCAGTGTTTCCATTAGCTGGGTTCTGCCAGATTACAAGTCAAGGTCAGGGTTTATGAGTC
>PYHW01009642.1:345930-375469 GCA_013186435.1 Turdus rufiventris
AGACTTGACAAGAGTGGCTGCAGAGGACATGAGATGGCACAATGTCTTGCCCTTGGTGTGGTTAGATTGCTTAAACCTCAGTCTGGCAAAGCACTTGAAACACATAAATCGCCCAATGGCAAAAGAGCTTGGCATGGCGAGTGGGAAGACTCCCCTTGGTTTGAAAGATGATTGCTGGACAAAGACTTTTTGGCTATATGTGAAGTACTGGTTCATAACAAAAAGATTTACCTGCCACCTTTAAAACATTATCATGTTAAAAATTAATCAGCATTGGAAAAATAAGGAGGAAATGCCATCAACCAAATTTAACTACTCTTTCTCTTCGATAGGTCCATACCCAGCTAAAAGATGAACAGTGGGGAAGCACTCCACAATTGCATCAGCTGAAAGCCCACCCAAAACAATCAGAGAAAGAAGCAAAGTAAAATGGATATGACAATCAAAATATCAGAAGAAAACAACACATTAATGCGATCTTAATGCAAAAGGAATACTATTTATTTTGATGATCAATACTGTCTTTCTGTATATAGCATAAACCATTGGAAGAAGTTGTGTGCTTTTAACAAGTCTTATTCGATAAATCTTTTATTATTCATTTTTTAAAAATAACACTGCACTATATATGTGTGTATACATATATATTTACCCCCTCCTTTCCTTTTCATATAGAACTATCCTCAGATCACCTCACATAAATACAAGCAGGCTGATGCCTACACAAGTGAAAATACAATTTCCCTCCTTCTTCCTTTTGTGTTAGTTCAGCATCACTCTGAATAAAGAATTACAAAAAAAATATTCCTCTAAAAGTCAGTCCCCTCCATTGTGTCATCTTTAAGCAAAATTTTACATCTGAAATTTAAAGTAGTTATATATATTAGTAGTAAAGGTAAGCTGAAGAACTTAAAATGCATCATCAATAGTTTGTTTTAAATACCTATTTACATTCTTTTTACATTCATTTAAATCAGTCACCTCAAGAACATGAAACATTTGCAGGATCAAAACAGATTCAAGAAAAAAATTGATGATGGAGTTGCAGTTAGATTACTTTGATGGCTTTTTCTACCATCTGATAAATAGGGAAAAGGCCTTAGTATCAACTTTGTCTCTTTTTATTCTGGTGTATTCATCATTTTCCACCCCATCTTTTAAAATCTAATGCTAAAATAGATCTGTATCTGGGTTGGGAAAAGATTTTCAGAATTTCTCCACAAATCAATGCATTTTCAATATACATGTTCTGGATGGATGAGATGTAGAGAAAGGCTATGTAGGATAAGGAGAATCACATCTATCACTAACCTAAAGAGATTAAATGCACGTGGGTTGATTTTGCAGTGGCATGTAAAGCCTGTAAAAAAATGAAATTCATATCAAATAGCACAGCATTCTCTTCTGTCATTGAAAAATTAGCATTTAGTATTACATTCAGCTTTCAGGAGAGCACCTGCAATATTTTTCTGCACATACGCAATGCACCTTGCTAGCAAGTATGGACTCAGCGCTTGGAGAAGGGGCCAGCAAGCAGACACATAGCCCTGGTATAGGGGCACGATGAATTGTGTATTCTGCTGCAGACTGAAAGTACACAATCCTGAGCCTGGACAAGAAAGTCTTTGACCTATTTGCTATGAAACAAACAGGCAATTGGCTCCTGTTGAGGAATACCAGCTTGTCATGGAGGCAGCCACAGAAGGAAGTCACTCTCAAAAGAGTATCTGTTTGGCTGATGGGAGCAAATCAAATCAGAACCCAACACAAAAAGGCAAAAGAGCTTCTTCTCTTCAACTCCTCTTTTCCCAGGAGCACAATGAGGCAGGTAGTAATGCTTTCTGACTCACCACAGATTCAGTAAATGCAACTCTCAAGGGAAGCTTGAACTAGATTGGGTTTGGAGCTTGGCAGCAGAGTTGCTAAATAGAATCAACAGCATGCTTTAAATAAAAGCAGTGGTGTGTTAAAAATCCCTGTGCAAAGCCTGTTTACCTGTCTGATTTCTTCATATTTCTTTCTTTCTCACTTCCTCCCACATCCAAACAAAAAAAGGATATTTGAAGATAGAAGGCAAACCTGAGACTACCAGAATACAGGAGCTCATGAAACATGGAAGAGTTCTATGGCTACTTCTTTGGCTTGCAATAGTGTAACTTTCTATCAAGGCTTTGTCAAGCCCCATGCAACACAAACTTGGGTCATTAGTGAGGATTTGTTCCCGAAAATGGTAATTAGCAGGGCAAAGCAGGTTATTCATAATACCATAGGAGGATTTTAAGTGAGAATACAAAAGGGAACAGATCCTTCCTATTACTACTATGCTTGAACTAATTTCCAGTAAGTCCAGGTAGAGAAGCTCTAACAGACATCACTAGGAATAGTATCAAACCCTGCATCTTATAAACTCAAAAGCATACTTTACTTGAGAAGCACTTTCTTGACACTAATATATTTCAGACATGACAAGGAAAACGATAGCTTTTCAGAGCTGTAAAGCAAACCTGGTTCATAAAAACATTTTCCTCTGGAAGACTGTAATCTAAATTTCTTTATTTCTCTGTATAACTCTGTATTTCCTTTGTACAGGATCAGTTCTCCTTTGTATCCTTCTTATTCAGCATGCCCAAATTGTCAGCGAGTGCCAGCACTAAGGCAGGAAAGGCCACTAAAACTTCTTACTATTATCTGTTGTCATGATGTGCAGCTACAAGACTTGTTTTTCCTATTCACTCTCTCTCCTTCAAAAAACACAAGGAAAGAGAGAGGAAACTTTGATCAGGACTTGATACTTGGGAAACTCCATTTTCCTAAGGAACTGACTCCTTTTTTTATTATTTCCACTATTATCTTCAATAAGATACATCACCAGAAGTGCTGCTCAGATCTCTGAGGTGCAGAGACACACAGCAAGCTCTGAATGAGAGAGCACATTATTTGGCAGAGAGGAAGAGGACACAAGGCTACCTCTGTCAGGAGGAGGCATAAGGCATCTGGGGATGTGAAAGGAGCCACCTGCAAGCAGTGGCACCTGGCCCCAATGTGCAGATACCATAGGCACTGTCACCTGTGACACACTTATGCAAAGTCTGAAACAACACTCAGCTTTGGCCTCCAGCTACCATTTGTGGTACAAATACTACAAAGCAAAAAAAATGCAACAGTCTGAAAGGGATACTCATGGACCAGAATAACAGGGACAGCAGCTTTTCTGCACATACAAAATTTTAAAACCACTCTAATTGTCCAGTAGGTACATGACATCAGGTCTGTTATACAGCTATATATCTCTGGTTACAGTATCAGGTAAGGAAAGCAAAAAAAGAAAGTCAGGAGTGTTTTGTCCATCTCTTGAATTGGGATTTCTTGACTGCCAGTCTCTATGCTCCAATCATTAATCCTTGCATCCAATAGCTAAGGAAGCTCCATGCATGTAACACTAATCTTATCTTGATGCTAGAAGAAAAACAGATCAATACAATACTCATAAGCTGGTGTATGACTAAAATATTGATGCAATATTTCTCATGTGTATCAATGCCTTGCTATTTCTATTTCGTTTTTCTATGTATGCAAAACATATGCTATGTTTCTTACTGTTGTATACTCTCTGCTCTTATAATTTCTATTAGAATAAATAAAATTAAGAAAAGGCTTCAACAAAACTTCTGCTCATTTATATCTGCTCATCTATATAATCTATACCATGCTACTTCAGCATCATAGGGTTCTATCCCACTGACACTGAGCTATATTGCAGCTTATGAAAATTGGGAACATTTAGGCAAATCTTGGAATTAATAAGGGTCTAGCAGAAACAGTGCCCAAAATTCTTTACCTTTCATTTCCACTATTTAATTTAATATTCTCAACCTCCTTATATTTTCCCCATTTTCAAAAAAATCTGTAATTTCTGGGTACAGCTCCATCCTTTTATCCTGTATTTATACAGCACCTAATGCCACAAAATCCCTTGAACAAAATACAGAATTACAAAGATAATACAACAATCAACATTCCAATTTGACCAAAAGGAGTAAACTAGCAATATGTAATTGTTTGTCTATTAAAAAAAAAAAGTCACCCTTTTATGTTATTTAATTCCCAATACTGTATAAACCAATTAAAGTTAAATTTACAAACTTACTTATATTTTTAAGACATCAGAATTTTGATAATTTAATTTTCCCTGCTTGGCAAGAGGGACTGCTGAAAAGCCTGTGTTTCAAGATGGGAATAATTTTACCTGTAGACCCAGGTAGAAAATTTCTGATTCTATGCTATTTTATTTTTATTGGAAAATTTCAAAATACCTAAAAAACAGTTAATTGAATTTTACCAAAACTCTGTTTTCAGAAGAGGAAGAGTACATATTATTTATAGCAGAACAGTAATTTCTAACATCAGGAATACAGTTTCGGACTGCAACCAGGAGGCAGAAAGAAAGGGACCAGGCTTCCTAAGAACAGACAGCACCCCAGTGCTTTCCATATTTGATCAGGACACAAAACTGAGTCTCTCCCAGGATAACAATCCATGGCCCTGCACCCATGTATTCTCTAAGACACGTGTTCCTCATCCCTCCCAGAGCCTAGTACCAGCCCATACATGCTTGATCTACCTATGTTTCAGCCTCCTGAGCACAGTGTCAGTGCACAAGGCACATACTTGCCCAATTTTCAGTGAGAGAGGAAAGGAGCTGCATGCTAGGTCTCATGTGAGGCTAGGTGTGGTTCACATGTAGACAGAACAGCACCAGGATGAATCAGAATCACTGTCCCATAATGCTTCTATTTAAAAGAACCCATCCAAGCAGTCAAAACAGCATCTAATTGTGAAAATTAATTGGCATTAGTTTTACTCAGAAAATGCATGAAATTGAGAGATACATTAGTTTTCAATGCCATTAATACTGTCAAACACCTACATGGTAGTTCTTAAAAAGCTCTTGATTTTACACTGTGCATTAAAAAAAAATAGTAGATGTACAACTATTTTAGAGAAATATTATTTTTACATATGGAAATTTCTTTTATCATCAGTTGTCAAGTTCTGTGAAATGCTTATTTCAAGAAAGGGATTTTACTGCATCTTCAGCAGAAGGAAACCTAATTATTTGTCCACTGTCTCCCAAGCTCTGCAGAAGTTGCTACATACTTGCCTCTAGGACTGATCCAGTGCATCATCCCTGCTCTTAAAACTGGACGTAAGTGCCTGGCAGGTACACAGACAGGGAACACTGTACTGTGTGGGGTTCTGAACATCTTTCTGGAGGAACAGTGTGCTGTGGTTACCTATTTGGTTAAACCATGGAACATGGGTAACAGTTCCTGTGTATGTTCGCAAAATTAATAATTTGATGCTGAAGGTTGCCTTTCCCTCCAAAGAGATTTAAATCAAAAGTGAATAATAGCACTGATATTAATTGCTGAACAGACTGACTCCTAGACATGCACCAAAATATCTTTATTCAGGACATGAATTCTCTCTTCAATGCTGCATGTGCAGACACAGCTGCTTCCACTCCTGTATGAAGTCACACATGTCCCATGGATAGATCATGCAATGCACACCATACCATCTGCCAACAGACATTTCCTTAAGTTTAGTTTCATTATTCTTTCCTTGGATATATTACAGTAATCATGATACATATTTTCTTCCCTCTTCTGACCAGGTTTCCAGTGCTTATAAACACACTGTAAAACAATAAGAAATCTTTCTTGGGTTTTTTAGAAAACACTGCATTGCAAATAATATAGAACTACAAAATCCAGGTAGATGCTTTATCCAAATGATATTGCAAGGCATGACATGCATCTGTCATTCAAACCTTGCTGTGTCACATAGAAATATCTCATTAATGCATCTCACATGGATTATTTTTTAACCTTTAATCCCCTGATTAGCTGACTGACTCAATGGGTAATTATTTGATTCCAGTCTCTCAGCTCCAGCAACATGTTCTCTTTTATCACTCTGCAAAAACATGAAGCTTCTATCAAAAGGTAAATTACTTCAGGATATAGAAATGAGTATCTTGATTTAATGCTAGGCTAAAGGTGAAAGCCTTTCACCACAGAATGAACATACAGAATGTTACTCTAGAAAGGAAAGCCTTGGCTTCCCAAAGCAGTATATTTTCTACACCAGAAAGTCTCCACTGAAAACACTTCAATGTTATTACGATTTTATGTAGTGAAAAGATATTTTTGGTTTTCTTATATTTTTTCCAAAATATTTTATGGATCCCTCTAAGTCTTGCTCAGTTCAGCTTGATCCAAATACACCTGAGAATCAAAAAAACAATTGCAGCAAAACAAATACTGAGTAGTCACCAGCTCTGATTCTCCAGGTATATTTGCATGTACTCTCTTTTATTCTAGAACTGATACAATGGATGGAGGTATTGCACAGTGGTAAGGAGGCACCAAGCCCAAGGAGGGATTGTTCACACCTTACATGATGCAAGTTCCAGAAAAACCTCACTTCCCATGCCCACTCTGTCCCTGCACTTCCATGAACCAGGACAAGGAGGTCTCCTCCCATCAGTCAAATTATATCAGTAGGGTTACCGACACACAGAAATATTTATTAAACCAAGAAGCCATGGCACAAATATGCACATTCACTGTACAAACGCTGTGGCATACAGATAATTAAAAGTTCACCAGTCCAATTGGCCCACCAATATTTTACCATGTCAGTAGATGTAAAGACCCACTGGACAAAGAACAGTATGAGCAAGAAATACAGCTGTGGTGATTAAGCAAGTTCTAAACTGGTCTTGGCAGATCATCATAGCTTTATCTTACACAGTCTGTCATGTCAAGTTCCTCAGACTTCTACTTGAAGTGAGACATGTCAAGCTAGGCTCCCATGAATTCCAATTGCATGCTAGGGTCTGCACAGGACTTGGCTTAATTTTATATGAAACTGGCTTCACAGGTCCATGTAACTTATAAAGGATACCTCGACCCACTTAAAGAGCTGTCCTTGACCAGCCAATTGTCTAAGCTAAGGGAAAAAATTCAATCCTAGATTGCATAAGTAAGCTGTAATAAGAACTGAACACTTCATGAACAGAAAGAGATAAAGACAGTACAGAAACCTCACACAGCTGGCTGCACTGTTTAAAATGTCTCCAGTGACCACAAAACATCACTGCAATTCTATTGAGGATATTTAGTTTTGATGCTCTGTTAGAGTGTTAAATGATAATGTAAGTGATGAAATAATCTTAATGTGATGGTTACATGTAGTTATTTAACTAGCTCCTCATTTAAAATTAAATACTATGTTCTAGTGAATAGGAACACATTCAGGGTATAGTTTGTCATTGTTTCTGCATCCTATGAAGCCTAAAAAAAGTTAATTGACACAAATTTTGAGCAGCTGACACAATTTCTATTTGCTGATGATTAAAATTTCAAAGAGAAGCACAGAAAATATAGAAAATATAGACTTGGGGATTTCAACAAAAATCTCTGCTCCTTTGGAATTTAGAAGATAAAAGATAACTGAAGTCCTTAAACTTTATTTTCTAAAGACAAAGGAGTGTCAAGTAAACATGAAGAGATTAATTTTTAGAAATCCATTTTATTTGAAATTAATGATGAAGTAACATAAACATTTCTGAGTTTTCTCTAATAAGGAGGTATGAAAATTTTACTGAGATAAATACATGTAGTCTACTTACCTTAAATAGTTTTTAATTTCTTTTGGTTAAAAAATAACATTAGAGGTAAGGTTTCTTTAAAAAAATGCAACTCAATGTCTGATAAAAATACCTCTAATTCCCAACTTCGAGTAAATCCAGTCTGTCTAAAATTACAGGCACTATTCAGATGTGGACCCGGTCTTAAATAATGGAAATACATTTCACATAATTTATTCTTGTTTCAACAGATTTTGAAGGTCCTATAAGCATCCAAACCAGCCATGCACAATTGCTGAAGAACTTCCATAAAAGTTATTCAAACCACTGCCTAGAAAGACGAGAGGAAGAAAGACTTTGTGTGTGCACTCCCTTTATGTTGCCATCATAGTGCAGTATGATGTTTGACATTGACACATTCTTTACATCCTTCATCAGGGTATTTCATGACACTATAACCAAGCTGTAGGTCTTTTAGATCACTTTAAGAAAAGGGAAGGGGTACAACTGAGAGCGAAGGATGAAGACAGCATTTGTATGAAGGAAGGCCAAATCACATTGCTGCCTTCTTGGTAGTGTGATCTTTCTTGATAGAGTTCAAAGATCTAGCCACAGCTATTTCTTTCAAGATACAGGAGCTGTGTCCTATTCTTTTCCCAAGACGTACAGGTTACCACTTCTGTAGTGCAATTATGTCTCCCTCCTGACATCCCATCTGTCAGTAGGATTCTTTAACCCCTGGAATGAGCTTTTAGTGTTCACACTGAGACTTCAAATGCATGAATCTAACAGGAATTGTCATGATGGGCAATTAGCTTTCAACTTCAGTACAGGGTAATATCTTCCAAGCATTTCACGTTTCCAGCTCAGATGAGTGTACTACTGATATATGCACTAGTGCTTCATGATTAGGATGTGGAGAAGGTCGGTTAGCAACACCACCACGATTCACAGAGCTTCAGACTGCGAGAACGCAAATCCTGTGCACAGGTATCTTTGCTCCTTTTCAGCTGGGGGAATATCTTTCCGCTAATAATCTTGGGAAAAAATCGTATTCCACTCAGAAGAAACCTGTCTGCTTCTGTAATGCTGCAAGAAGTGCAAGTAAGCATCCCAAGTCTTTTATGACTCTCTCCCCACTGTGACTATGTTACTGTGTACATTAAAGTTTTTTCCCCCTCCCTCACTCACTACATCTTTGTAAGGTTTGTGAATTAAAGGAAGGAGCCGTGGAGGTGTGATAACCTGCCTCAGAGTCCCTAGGCTGCACATAGCACAGCAAATCTTGCCGTCACGGCTGCCACAGGCAACAACAATCCACCAGCAATATCTACACCGAACTTGGCTGGAAAGCTTTATTATACAATTGTAACATCAGGGAAAAAAAAGTGAACAAAAGCCTCGCAAGCACAGCTATTCCTCTCTCCCCCAGAATCGAGATGTGAGGCAGCCTTTTGCTGCTGGTCACCCTGGGGTGCCTGGGCTGTCCAGGAAAGCCGCACACCATGACAGCTGTACAGGAGCACAGCCTGCCAATACCACTGCCGGCCAAGCATGGGCTCAGCAGCCAGCAGATAAACAAAGAAGCAATACCCACTACCAAAGTGTCAAGCATCTATAACCTCTAGCACAGCACAAAGATTACAGCAAACAAAACAGACGTCTAAGAGGCAAGGAGCTGTAGGAGAGGAGGAGAGAAGTGATTGTGAGAATAGAGCAGGTGAAAATGCCTATCCTGACACTGCGAATGGTGCAGAAACGCAGGGCTGACATGTTGTGACTGTGAGTTACCATTAAGACATGCTTTTTACAAACGCAGGCTCCTTCCTCTTGAGGTACTTTAGAAAACATTATCAGGTTTGCAATCAGCTTAAAAGCAAAGCATGGCTGTAGGCCAGATCGGAGAACTCACAAGCATTATAAGAACATGTTTCCCCTGCAAATACTCTGGACCAATTTGCTCAGATCTTTCAGGCACTCATTAGAAATTTGTTTCCAGTGTGTATGGCAGTTATTCCAGCTAGCTGAAGACCAAAATATTTTGGTTTCTGACACACCAAGAAAAGGCCAACAGCTAAACTACAGATGCAAAGCTTGAGCTCAACAAAGCTGATTCCTGAAATGCCGACTAGTTTCAAGTGATATTAGCAAAGAACCTCTTAATTGCTATCTTCATTGGTATTTTTAACCTCTGAACCACTATGTGAATACAGGCTAAACCCTGCAGAATCCAGATATGTTGTGCACCAGAAGAGATAGACCTAATTCTGCTTTCCAGATACATACCATGTTTTGAAAGCAGTAATGTTCTAATTCCACCGTTTGTGTCTGCTTGCTGGCAACATTGCCTGCAGCTGATCTAGATGAGCATGCCCCTGACCTGCAGGAGCTTCCCAGCTCTTGGAGTAACTGTTGTAAACATTCCCCTGTGAACGGATTGGGAAAAGACACTCAGTGGTCTGATCCAAGAGAGAATTGGCAAGGTGGGTGGAGCTATGCGTGTGCCTGTGTCAGGTTTCTGACAATGAAGAGGTTAAAGTTCTGCAAGTGTTTTTTAGAGTGAAGAGTATTGTGAGCAAAAAAAAAAAAAAAAAAAAAAAAAAAAAAGTTAGAAGCAGATGGAGCGAAAAATTTCCCAACCTTTGCTATGTAAACACACTCAAAAGGCTTCAGGCGACTTTTACCCTGGACTCTGTTTTTGTCAGATCAATGACAAGTCACGTTAACAGCGGTGTTTAATTCTATCAATATGTGACCAATTGTGTTAGATTGTTTGGCCATTGATTTCACTCAGTGCTACAGTTGAGCTCTGAAAGGAGCTGCTTTCCCCTGCATTACCACACACAGTGACAAATGCCCAGCGCTGACTTTCAGTACAGCATGCACAGAAGCTCTGACCACTTAAATGCTGGGGGAATACAGCAGGATAGTCATATAAGTGTTATTCTTTATTTATTTTCCAAATTGCCGGGCCATGCCATGCAATTCTATTTAGGTTTGAAAGAGGCTGTTTACAGAAACAGCTGAGTAGACAATAAGACAGATGACAATTTGTCCACATGAAAATGATAAGGCAGGCCTGGAAAGCTGCATAGTGAAGGAAAACAAAACTGAAAAGACTAATTCCTTTCATACTTACTGTGACTGGGCCACACCCTGAAATGCCTGCCTCAATTTCTAGAAACATTTGTTAAGGCATAGGCACATTGCATATGAGAGTTTTGAACAGCAGTTCTAGCAGATCTAGCAGATCTTCTAACAACAGTGGTCTTCAGTGTATCATATTTTCAATGAAAACCCTCTGCACCAAATTTCAAGTAGGGATTTACACAGGGTTCATAAATCCACCACAACAGATGCAGCTGTCAGTCTGTGGTTTAAAGAAGAAATTCAGGATTGGCTATCCTTTCTCCTGGCAATGAAAAAGTTAGTTATAAAATACTTACTAAATGAAGTTTATTTGCAAAAAAAAAAAACCAAAATCACTAAAAATCATAAATTCCTCATATATTGAAGTGTTATTCTTTCTCTTGAAATTCTCCGAAACTACACAGATTTCAAATGACAAATAACCCAGAAATCCTTAGGCTATCACTAGCAATAGGGTAAACCACTACATGTAAGACAATTTTTAAGTTTTTTTTATAAATCCCTATTATTTAAAGCAAATTACATAATACAAAAATAATATTCCACATGATTAAGGTTTAAATTTCTTAAAGAAATATTGATTCTTTTAAGGAAAAATTATGTTGCCTTCAGGTACCCAGCTTATAATCTCATAGCAGCCTACCCAAACCTCTCCTCATGATCAGCTCACTTGTAAGAGGGAGCTGTGTAAAAGAAAACCTTACTCTTCATAGAAACATAGTGACAATGCTTAATTTTAAATAATACCATCTGCATCTGTTTCCTGAGTCATCTTAGTGATTAATAAATCTTTGAACTCTTAAACCCTAAAACTATGTTTTTATTTAACTATTTTTCTTCTTTCACATAGAGATAAAATAAATGGCTTTTGTAACTTCTACATGCACATTCACTATCTTCAGAGGTATTCCTGGTACACAAGTGATGGGACATCCAGAGTCTCCATGAGGAGCTCACAGAGCTTTCCACAGGGATTTCAGTCAGGCAGTGTGCTGGGCTGAGGACTGCTCTGTAACTGCTAACCCTCTCTTGATGGTATTCTGCTTAGGGAATACTGCCAAGTGTGTGATATATAAATCCATTAATTGTTCTCTTAATTTACAGCTTTGCATGTGGGTGGAGAATCTTAGAGCTGCCACCAAGACTATTAAAAGACCAAGAGTTAGGCTGGAAATCTTAGGGAGGTAACAAATTACACAGTTTATATGAAAATACTAAGTGATCATTTGTTTTTATTTTTTCACGTAATTTAGTCACTGTTTTCTGCCATGTATCCCCAGAAATAGAAACATACTGTAATAGTCCTTAAAATTTTTTTCTGAATCTAAGGAATGCTGCTACATATAGCAAAAACAAAATGAAAGCAAACCCCAGTTAAGATCTGTACTAATGTGACTCTCATTTACTTCTAAGTAGCGTATCTTGCTCTGTCCAAAACTATGCTATAGAACATTTATATGGCATTTACTGGCCACTTTGAGGAAGAAATATTTGCCTGGATAACAGAAACTGTGCCAGAAAAATCAGCACAACAGAAATTCATCGCAGTTTTGGGCTTTGGGCTTTGGTTTGCGTATTTTTGTGCAGAATAAACCAAAAATATTTATTCAAATTACCTATTATTTTCTGCAGTCCTGCTCCATATAAGATTATGCCAAACACTCTAAAAATTGAAGCTGAAGAAAGAGTAGATTTATAAAGCACAGAGTTCACATAGAGAGATTTTTCACTTATCTCAGAAATCCAGGATCAATCCCAAACAATAGGCGTGCACTTAAAACACAGTGCAGTTGCCTTAATTGAAAACAAAACACTAATACATGCTATTCCAAAAGGACTCTGCTCCCTCACTGACCTGCATGCTATTGTTAATGGCAGGGGAAACAGCTCTCCTCCAATGAGTTGGCAGGGAAAGTTTCCATTGATTTTGACCCTGTTTAACAAGTTTCTGATCTAACAGCGTCTGTTTCTATATCTAAAAGGGAGGAAAAGTGCACTTATTCACATCCATGGCACCACTGCCATGAGAGATAGAGTGGAGGGTTTGAGTGTGTTTCCCATCCTCTCCCTCCTCCTGAACCACACTGTTAAAGGAAGCTGGAGTACAGCACCTACAGTCCACTCTTAATTAAGATGGTCAAGAGGTGTGTGCATATTAAAATAGCACAGTCAGTGGGCTGTTTTGAGCAGCTTCCTAAAGCCTTTAGCCCTTGTGTGCCTTTACAGCATTCAACTTATCAATTTACTTGCAAATGGCTCCCTGAAGTATTAACCCCGGTTAATTATTCGTCAAATATGATTATGCAGTGGTAATGTAAAAAATCGGAAATGCAGGATGGAATTTTTCACTCCAGCAGTTTGGCAATTGTGGCAGCTGGTGGAGAAGCCGGAGTAATTACCAGCCCATTCCAGCTGGTGGATCAGCACTCTGGTTCAGGGCGGGTGGGGGGAAGAAAAAAGCAATAAAGAACCAGAGGAGCGGGAATATGAGCCGTGCCAATCGACGTGGGGAAAATTTCACAGCTGCTGGTGGTGATAAATGAGAGACTGTGGCCCTACTTCTAATCAATACATGTAAATGCTACTCATTACAGCTTTTATACACACTTCTCAATTAGCCTTTCCTCCCACTGGTAACAAGGAATGTCATGCTTTCTGGACTGTGAAAGTGGTTCGGCAGTAAGTTCACCTGCATCGGTGAGACGCAGGAACAACGCTCACAGCTCAGCCTGGCAGCAGGTGGTAGCAGTGGAAGTCTAAATTCCTCCTGTAATGTGAATTAAATGAAATCCCAAGTGCTGTCATTTAATTAAATGGGTTTTTAAAATACCATTTCCTCTTTCTTGCAGCTAGAATAACCTGTTCCCAGACACAAGCACTTCTCTGCCTACACCCAAGTCCTTCAAATGTGGGGTGGGGGGACACCACCTGAGAGAAAAATTTAGACTGCAAAACCAACTAAGAAAACCACTCTGAAAAACAGACAAATAAATAAAGAAATTAACCTTTTATTCAGAGTTGAAAGGTTTTCTGTTTAATTTCCCCTCTGGCAAAAAGGTTTTTTAGCCCCGTTCTCCTGCGCTGTTTGTGAAAGGAAACCAAGTGGGATGACCCTATGCAGCAACACCTCCTTTCTTTGCAGGGCTAAAAATTGTCACCACACACTATTTTCTGGGAGTTCAACCCAGCAGAAGCACATTCATTCCACAGGCTCACCATAGCCCTTCCCCTGCAGTTCCTGGTGTTAAGCTAAATAACTCTCCTTGTATCTGTATTGACTGTCTCCTGACACAGGACAGCAAAGAACTAAATGGGAATACATCACTATGTCCCATCCCAGGATACTCCTATCATCACAAGCCTTGCACTTTTTGAGGATTCACAAAGTCTGCTTATTTATTAATCTGCTTATTTATTAATCTCAGAAGTTATAGTCCCAATAACAAAAAAGGTATCCCACATATCAGATCATTTTTCTAGAACGTCCTCTGTTTAGTGACCACATGTAGCCTTAACAGTTACATTCCTTGACTGACACTTTAGGTATTTAATGCTTTTCTAAAGCTCTTGTTGAGGGAGTCAAGTGAATACAGATTGGCTTTCTCTCTTCCCCATACTTCATTCACACAGAAAAAAAAAATAGAAAAAAAAATCTCATCTTTTCATGGTTTTCAAGAATAGAAGCATGAATACAAGGACTGTGAAGCCTCAAAACCCAACCAATACACCAAAAAGTGGCAAAATACTGTTTAAAAAACTCAAACTCTTATGATTTTTGTATTCACTATTTTAGGAACTAATGTTCCCGTAGTGATTCAACTGTAAGCACCCTGCTCATGAGAATGAATACAGTTATTTTGGAATATTTTCTTAAGGGTGCACAGTCACTATGTATTTCTGAAAACATAGCCACACATTTTCTAGTTCAACTTAAGGAGCAAAATACCCCAATTTCACCTCCTAAGGCCTGATTCATTTATCATCATCAACTGGATTCTTCATGCACATCCAAAAGCAGTATCTGATCCTGCAATTTAACTCATACATGTAACATTTCCACTTGAAAAACTACCATTGTGCTTTAGAGGAACAATGTACAAAAAAGGTTACAGGACTGGATTTTTGGTACGTTTTTAGTAGTCAGTTAATTTTTCCACCTTACAGAGAAGTTGGAGGTGAAAATAAAATTTTCTAAGCAACATTAAATAATATTAATTCATTATTTTAATTAATTTTTGACATCTGATTTGAAGTTTTTTTTGAGGGTCACAGACAGCACAATATATTTAGAAGTAAGTACTTGGGCTGCCTATGCATTCAATCAGAGATGCAAGACACATGTCTGAACACTTTCTTGCCTTACCCTTGAGCACAACATAGTTCATAAACACCATGCAGCTGTGTAAAACTGTTTTTCCAGTGGAAAATTATGATCAGAAGTATATCACAAAATACAGTGCTGGTGTGCTTCTCCTGCTATTAGAGATGTGCCTCATTGAACCAACATGTGATGGGTGGGGAGAATATGTGATACTAGCTGCATTTTAAAATGCATACTAATGCACTTTGCATATATATGTAATTCTAACTTCTTTAACCATAACTGACATGATTGGCTTATTTAAATTTAGTTTAAATTTTTCTCCTTGGCTGATGGGTGAATATGGCCAAATAATGCTGAATAACCCCCACCCAGAGGGTTAATTCGGCCCTTTGCACTAGTTCAGTACAGAGACTTTTCAAAGCTGTGCTAGAAGTGGGACATGCACAATCCCACACTCAGGCAAGCCCTGAGGCAACTTGCTGTGAGGAGGCAGCAGCTCCCTGGCAAGAGGTCAGTGACTGCAATAGGGACACTTTCTCAAAGCAGGGAGTCCCGATAAGCCATTGGTGTCAAGTTGTTATCTAGAGAAGACGCTGGCTACTCTGGAGCTCTGTAAAATAGCTGCCTCACCTAATGCTGAGCCCTTCTCCTGCTGCACCCATTGCTGTTTTCAGAGAGATCATTATATTTGGAGTGACATTTTTACAAGGAGAAAACACTAATTCTTTGTGGCAAAGTTTAATGCAAGTCTATGTACTCACACTAGAAGCCTGCTCTCTTTAGAAACACATACTTTTACTAAGACACTGCCTTTCAAAGTGTCTGGATTGATGAGGATCCACCATATCTTCTGTCCATTGAATGCATCACTATTTATTTACTAGTATTCCATCTTAACATATTTCTGAAACATACACATTTAATGAAATTATATACATATTTGATGCAAAATTCCTTTTAAAACACATTATTACTGATAGTCTGGTTTATATATAGTCAATCATCTTTTCACCATGTGATCATATTTATAATTATATATAATCAAATGTTTCCCTAAGCATATTATCATGAACCTATATCCACTTTTGTTTATAAACAACATTCCCATTATTTATTAAATGTATATTCTTTTTACATGTTGATTTGTTCCATAATGATAGAAAAATAAGTGAGGAGCAAGAGGTGTCAAAGGAGTACTGCAAATAGAAACAAAAAGGGTGTTTTGCAAATGCTTTGCATGTTTCTAAATACAGTTTTCTAAAATACATGCATTGGCTCTTTTACTGAACACTAAACCATGTATTTGCTATGTGAATAGGAGAACCCACATACACTTCAATACTTCCTCAGTGATCCCATTCTCTCCTGCCCTAAACCTACAGGAACCTGGGTTTGTCTCTCTGCCTGCTACACACTACTTCTTGTTACTAGAAGTCACCCAGCCCTATGCTGCTAAGCTGTTCAACCAATCTACTTTAAAAGACCAGCATTTGCACTCATCTCAACTTCCACATTAAAAACAGAGAAAAAAATAATTGAAAAAGTTTGTCAAAATGGAAGCTTGCATCTTAAAATAACTGTGTCACATCTTACAGCTTTTCATTAACTCATGCACTTGGACTGGAAGCTGTAAAAAGAAATGTATCACAATTTTTCTCATTATGTTACCCAAATCTGATGCTATTTCCTTCATGCACTAATAAAAACTTCCCATGGCAATTGCAATCCAATGAGTTTCACAAATAGTCAGAAGCAAAATTAGGGAAAGAATCTGACAACTACTTGCAGCTTGGGTGCCTTTACTGAGAAAGACACACTTAACACTCCATCTCTGAGGGTTTTCTTCAGAATCATGACTGATTATAATCAATGGTGATCTGTTTCCTATTTGACTTTCCAAACTTTTCATTCTGCCTTCAGCAAATACCCACAGACTATTACATACTCTTGGTTCCAAGAAAACCTCTTCTTTTATGATAACTGAAGGTGTTGAATACTTTCAGTTTCACTGAACTGAAGGAGAATGCATAAAACCACCCTTACAAATTACTCAGAGATGGCCTCTGAGTCTACTGCAATGGTATACTTTTGTTAGTCTTTGAATCTACCTGGATGTGCTCATATCCAAGACAGAAGACAGCAATCAACATTGCTTCTGATTTGGGACACCCTTCCAGGTTCATCAACTATGTTAGAATTACTAGACCACACTTGGACAGTTCTAGTTCTTGTCCCTCTCAAAGGTTTGAGTGATGAGAAACACCAGTATGCTCTGGGCCTATTCTACTATTCTCCTATTCAGCACAAATGCTCCATCTGGAAATAGAAAACCCAAGCTTTTCTTTCTTTTTCAGTGGATTTGTTTTCTAACAAACAAAAAAAAAAAAAAGTCCAGCTTTCAGGACTGCTAACCCATGCTGGACTAATAATTACAGCTGTAAAAATTAAAGCAAGACTTTTCCACTGATTTTGAAGATACCATAGCTGCCTACAATTTAGTAGTGCTTACAAAACTACACATACACAAACTCAACCTAATACAACTAAAGTTATTCTAGTTTTGTTGCCTGTGTTTGACATACATAACTGTTCTTGTTGTTCCACATGTCTTAAAGAATTTGAGAACTTTCCCTTAATTTTACAATTATATTCTTGAATTGCCACCTTTCTGTTTCCCCATTAGCAATCCTGGTATTTCCTAAATTTCCGGGGAAACATTCCTTGTTATGTGCTTCCTGCTCTTGAATAAATTATTGCTGGGCTTTCACTAAGCAAATAAATCTTTGAGTTTCCCAAGTTATTCTGAAATATGGACATGAATCATTCTGCCCCAAGGTAAGTTTAAATATACTGTCTGTTTTCCCCAGGTATCTAAGACACTGCATTTATTATGCCTGCAACTATTTTATTTTAGAACTTCTCCAAAGGCTGAATTCTAGCTTTCATGAACACGGATCATGGCAATAGGGCGGACGTGAAGAAACGGTGCGTGCTGGCTTTTGCACAAGCTGTTAATGAGCTGTACCAAAATGGTAGCTGTCACTTTGCATTGGATCAGGGCAATCTGTACAATGTAAGGAAATTAAAAGCTCCCAGTGGCAATGGATCCTGTTTCAGTCATTAGCTAGTAGGGAGTGACAGAGACCATTCAGAGGACCAGCCCCCTGTGAGGTTCTTTGGTCCTCAGGGGATTCTCTGCTAATGCTGTTTTATGCCCCACTTCTTTGTGATGCAGAGTGAACACAAATGAATTACTATTTAATTTATTTATTTAGGTGCAGCTAAAATTGCAGGGGAAAGAAAAAAACATCAAAGGGAGTAAAAGCCCACAAAACATGGTTGCATTGATCTAACAATCAAGATGGCCACACAAGTGATTTGATGGAAGCCTATAGAGTACCTATATAGATGCTGTGCAGTAGATACATTATAATACAATGAATAACAAGTATATATTTCTCAGTCCTTTACTATTTTCCTTTGAAGTAGGTCCCCTGAGACTGAATTAGAAAAGCAAAACCTCCATTAAGTCTTATTTCAGTATAAGAAATAGGAGAAAAATATATATCCAGCTATCTATCTATATTTTAACAGAGTCTGAGAATATTTGCTTCAATCTTTGTGTTTCAAAAGAGAACGAATCAGGCAGAAGGACAGAAGGTTACAGATTAGTCCTGGTCATTGCTCAAAGAGTGTGGGTTATAAATAATAAAGGAGAAAAGGGTGAAGGACACTAAAATATAACTTGAGACCCACAATGGAATAATCAAAGCAATGAATCTAATTTCAGCTTAAAAATACCAAGCAACTTTGGATTGAATGTCTCTGCACTGCTTTCTTCTGAAAGATAGGAACTCATACACTAACACACATTTTTAACAAGTTCCATCAGGAGAACAAACTAGAATTTCTTGCTCTTTAATGCACCACAGATAATGGGAATGTTTGTGCACATGCATCTATATGTACATGTACATGTATGCATATATACTTACAGTCTATATGCATTCTTTTAAAGTTTCATGCTAAGCAGAAAACAGTAAATTGTATTGCTATGTAATGCAAAATAGATGACAGCTTATAAATACATGGTTTGTGAGTATGTGTGTATATATGCATGTATTACATATATACACATTACATATGTGTATATATGCAAATATATGTGTATAGATATAAATATTACATACATACACCCCTACACACATACACAAGTGGTTGTCATTGCTAGAGAACTGGTTTTAAAGTGCAAAAAGTTGGGGCTAATCCTGCACACATGCTTCATGACAGTGACAGATCTGACATACTTGGAAGATGAAGCATATTAGGTGAAATGTGGCAAGGTGCTGAGAGGCAAATATCTTCAATACACAACCCTTTTCCTTGGTGGTGAGAGCACTCTGCAGTGTTAAAGAAGCAAATACCCTCTGGCAGCATCACCATTTTCCAAGATTGGATTTTAGCCGTATAACTCAATGCCAAAATGAGGCAAGGAAGAAGTGAATCACTCGGTAAACACCTTTAAAATTATGAAGAGGTCTGAAAGACAATCTTCTCCAGCCTCTTAGTTCAGATATTTCTAGGCCTGTCCCCTGTATGTGTCTCAGTAATGGAAAATCCCACTATTCCATCAGGAGAAGGATCAGGCCACCTGTTTATCCAAAGGATAGGCTTTCCTAAAGACAAACACTGACTACAGGAGATGAAATTATGAAATTTACAGACAACCCTGTGGCTAAGGTGATTTTCCTTCTTCATACATCTCATGAAAATATGTTTAGTCTTTCAAGTGCTCAAGGACTGTGAAGAGCCACAAGAGATTGTAGTCAAGCACATGGAAATAAAGACTTACTAACATTAAGTTTGTCTCGGTCTTAGGGGTGCCATCTCATAACCTTGAAGTGATCAAAGATAGAATTTTAATGTCCTAACATAAAAAAAACAACTAAAATAGACTAAAAGTAGTTGAGGTGAAGCCACACAGCACAGCCATGACTCCCAAAAGGCCTTGCAGTGCGACTGAGACTTCTTACACATGCAGGACAAGTGAGAAGGCAGCAGGGATCTTCTGAGCAGCCAGTGACTACCATGTGGCTAAATATATTTTTCTAGTGGATTTTGAAATTATTACTTCCCCAGAGTAGTTCCTGAACTGAAGTAATTTTCTTCAGTGGTGTCCTGGGAGCAGGGAAAGGGCAGAGGGAAGGGGTGGAGCTTAGAGCTCTGCTAGGCTGTTATGCCATAGTCCTGATGGCTCCAGCAGCAAGAGAAGGTGAGTGCATCCCAGAAGTGCACCATTTGTGCTTCCCTCTCTTCCACTGAGAGGCTGCTGGGGCCAGCTGCATGGACCATGCCTTCCGTTGCCACTACCTGTCCCTTCTCATCCCTTGGGACTGTGTGACTCTGGGCAGAGAACACAGCTGAGCCCAGTGGAGAGGAGCGGACTGGTCAGAAGTGGTGACGCTGTAGGGAGTCAAGCCCCAGTGGAGTGGAGCAGCACATCACAGCATGGAAACAGACATGGGGAACAAAGTGGCAGCATGGCACAACACTGACAATCTAGCTTTTGGGAGTTTGTCCATCATTTTCTCCATTGTCTAGGGCTTGGGGACAGGAAGAGCACTGCAGGGAGCACATGCCATCTTGTCTTTGTCCTGCTAGCCACACAGAATTTAGTTGAGGTGGTGAACACATTTCTGTGTGTAAAGCACCTTCTCTTTTTATATACTCTTGTTATTGATATTGTTGCTGTTACTGTGTGCTTCTTTTTCCGTTGATTTTGGTTCAGTAACTTAACCCATATCCCTCTCCAAACCTGCTCTTTAGACACAGCACTTTTTTTGCAAAAGTCTAGATCTGGAATCGTGGGTGAGCAGTGGCAATTGTCCTGTTCAGTTTTGGTACATCTGAGATGAGTCCCACAAGTAGGTACAAGCTGGACTCGTCCAGTAATTTAGCTGTCAACGATTAACAAGGCTGAGTGTGAAAAAGGTGATTTCTTAGTAATGATTGAAGAGCCAAATTTGGAGGCTTTGAGAGAACATCACCCTGCCAAAATTTATTCCAGTATATGCAAGACTAAAGACATAAATAAACTAACAATGCTGGGAAGTAAGTATTTTCCTACTGTTACTTCAGGAAATTGTTGATTCATCACTGTTGCAGGCAAAACTTGCCCTCAGAAATCATACAACCCAAAAATTTTTAGTCTGAAGTTTAAAAACTTAAGACTGGAGCTTAATAAAATCATACATTTCTGCAAACACACTGGAAAACATGAGGCAATCCTAGCTATATGAGTTTCTTCCAGTTCTTATGACATAGAAGATGTTTCAGGACGTATCTTAGGTAAATTTTCTACTCAGATCAAACAAGAGTACCTCTACATCCATTACTATAACAAGAAGAATTTTATACCCATGCTGCAAATACTAATTGCATGCCATAGTAGCTAATTTCACACATACACCCATACTCACAATTTAAAACAAAGTCTGAAAGAGAAAATTGTCAGATTTCCGTCTTTGACAAATGTGAAATTGTACAAATGTCAGTACATGTAACTGTAAATAAAATAGAGATGAAAAAAGCTCAAAATAAAGGTCAGTGAAAGCTGAAAGTCTCCCTCCTAGACATAATACAGTATATAAAGTTATTACCAGGCCTTCCAGGCCTTGCACAACTTTGCCCCCTTCTACATCTCATCTCTAGTTGCTTGTGACCTCTGCTTTGCCAGTTCAACTTACCTTTCTACTATCTAAGATGTTTATATAACCCCCATTACTATGGTACTGGAAAAAAATCTTGCAATCTTTTAATGTTTTTATCACTGTGAAACAGGGCCAAGCTATTATCCCTACTTTATACAGAGGGAACCTGCAAAAGTAAGGCACCTTTTTTAGGTGCTTAGAGTCTAACATTAAGTTAAGGTACTTGGAAACTCTTAGGAGAAAGTCCATATAAACACATCAGACTGCCTTAACTTGTGTCCTTTCTCTTCTATTTGATCCTCCTGAGATATTTTGAGAGTCCCTTGTTCTATAGCCATTTTCAAAAGTGACTGCCATAGACAGTGCCTGTAAGAGTGAGAATTAAGGCAAGCTAATCTTTAAAATTCCATGGAACAGAATTTTAAAGATGTTTAAGTACTTAGCTCTCATACTTGAATAACTTAGACCTAAGGCACTCTTTAAAAAAACCACCAGAGATCTTGCCATGCCCAAAAGGGCACTGTTTTAATACCTGCAGAATTTGGGCTGTACCCAGTGGAGTCACCAGTATGAAAAGTGAGGGGAAACTGCAACTTGAACCACCCATTCTTGAATCCTTCAGAAAGACCTTCTTTGAGGCACTATCTTTTTTCTCTGTTATCTGACACATTCATTCTCTCCACCAAAGCAACTCTGCAAATCTGGGAGCTCACACCTTCATTCCTCTGCCAAAACCACTCTGTATACTAATTTCTGGTTAGCTGATTGCCACTGTCTCTGGAACTTTACTTCGCATTCAAGTGAAATAATGATTGTTCTTATATTAAAAATTGGAGGATGTTGCTAATTACTAAGTTACATCTTGTCTATGCAAACAACAAGTTCTTTACCTTAGATAATATGGATTCCTCCCTAGCTGAGACTTCTTGGGGCAAGTTCTGATGCAGGAGTCTCAACTCTGCTGTAATCCCAAAGAAGTTCCAAAAATCCCCAAAAATATGCTTGCTGATTTTGTTATAATTTCAGTATCATGATCAAGAGTCAAAGATTATCTAGAAGTGAGCCAATTCCACATCCTCCAGTTAGGGCTATGCAGATTCACAGACCTGAGACAGTTGTCATTGCATTGCTTTATTCTCTGTTTAGATTAAAGGTTTGCTTTATGTCTAGAAGATGTTGAAGTCTTTCACTTTTTAATATTTTATAGAAGCTCAGACCTGTTATTCACTGAGAAAAACACTAATAGGAGGCCAAACACTCCTAACAACACAGCAGTTTTAGTAGGTAGTATTAAAAGTCAGGGAAAAAGCTCTAAGCTCTTCCTCAGTGCTTACCACAGTATTTTCAAATGGAAAAGCACAGAATTTTACATGTAGATTTTCCATTAGTTTCTTAACATAGGGAAAAAAATATGCTTTTTTTTCTAATGACAGAGCAAGGAAATGTGTTAAGAAAAGCTGCCATCATATTTACACTGTCACCTAAAATCCCTTTCCATTTTTAACTAAACATGATGTTTTTCAGTCCCTGTCCTGAGCTAAAATTGTAAGCTACTGAGCACAGTCAGTGTTGCAGATATAAATCAGGAAGAAAAGTGTGCAACCTACATGAAAATGTGTACTATTGTACTTCATGGTGAAAAATTAAATGTCTGTAAAATATGTCTGACACTGAAAATAAGAAACACCAAATTGAGGTCTCACTTTATGCTTGCATGGCTTGCAGATTTTAAGGTAAAAAATTCTGCACAAAATTAATAAATTAATGAAATTGAGATTTAATGAGGAGGTAGCAATAAAAGGAACATAAAAAGTTGCTTTTTAGATGCTCCTAGAACACTGTGTCAAAACAACTATCAAAGTGCCTCCTGGTTAGCCTGTTAAGGTTATCTAGTTCTCCAAAAAGGATTTAAATGAAATATTTCCATTAATGTATTCTGTCTGAAAGTCCACATCACCCCCAACATATGGGGATGTCATGTCTGAAACACAGCTGATTAGGAAATGTAGCCTGCTGCTTGATTTATTTTTATAAAAAAGAAGCACAAAATACTAACACAATAAGTATATTGTGTGGAGAGAGGCTTTATTAGAATAATCTCTCCCTAAAGATGCTTTAAGACTAACCCATCCACTGACCCATGAAGGGTAAATGCTAAATTCTTACAGTCAGATATATTCATTGTAACTCTTAGAAAAAGACGGATGAGCTGTGACTCCTCTTTAAATTACTGTGAGATGGATAAGTACTTACTATCACCTGGATGGTGATCACCATCACTAGAAGCATCACTTCCTAGCTGTTAAAGATGACTGAATTCTGACAAAGGTGGTTTGTTTACATAGCCATAAAATTGCTATAGTATTTCACTCTCTCTGTGTCTCCCTGTACATTTTTATAACACTGCTGTCATAAAAAGGTAAATTTCAGATGCTGCAAAGGCAACTGGAATGTAGACTTTTATTAAACAATCTCATTTTTTAAGAAGGCAACATAATCTAATAACTAATTTACAAACCCCTAGTCTGAAATCAGAAAAGAATTTATTAAAGCACCAACTGTGCACACTTTGCAGCATAAGGCTTTTTGAAGACCCACTAAAGGCCACACAATGAGTTTCCTTAAGCTCATCCAGTGACAGTTCTGCATCCATGGTATCAGGACTTGGCCCCAGCAGCAAGCACCTGTAGATTTCACAGGACACCAGTGAGAATTTTTATCTGAGGATCTAGCCCAGGGACTTGAACTCCAGAAACTGAAAGTCCTCACAACACTTGGAGCTTAATTTGAACCTGAAGGAGCTCAGAGGTTAATCCTTAGTGCATTGTAACTTTGCCATAAGGGTTATCAGGGTATAGCTTACAAAGCCCACCAGGACTGAGGAAACTACAGGGTCCAGTTCTCCTGCATTCATGCTCAGAGGGAAGTTGGGAACCAAAAGCTACTACCTCACAGAAGCACAAGATCCAGGCAAAATTGCATGTTAGCCTCTGGCTCCATCTGCCCGCTGTCTACAAAAAGGTCAGATGCTGACACTGAATTTGGCTGGAACCAAGAACCATGTATCAGCATCATCTACCCTATCTGAAAAAATAAAAATACATCACCTTCCTACCACCACTATTGCCTCATAAGCAGCTCAGAATAGTGCAGAATAGAGTTACTTGATGAATATTTACCAAGCTAGTGGGTTAGAGTTCATGAGCTGTACTGCTCTGGCCCAACACTGCATTCAGTATTCAAAGCTCAGAACTGCCCATGCTTCCTGGACCAATGACAACAGTTCTTCAGGCATGGGAGAAGCATCCCACACAAAACTTATCTAAACAAATGTACTCTTGCTCCAGAAGCTATCATTTCCTAAGACTGTCATTTCAGTGTGATTGGTACTGTGGAATGCACTAGTCAAAGGACTCTTCCTGTCTTGCTGCTGTGAACACTGGGCATTTTTCAGGGGTTAACAACCCCAGATTCCTAACTCCTGGGACCAGTGCTTGAACAGGCTGCCCAACATCATGGACCACATTTTTAGTGAGGTATTCTGCACCTTGAAAAACTGGAAAACAATGCTGGTTTGGAAAGAGGTGTGGGCATGTTTCTGGGTTTGTGTCTGTCCATTTGTTTGTTTGTTTGCTTGCTTGCTTGCTTACTTACTTGCTGTGGTTTTGTTTGATTTGATTTTTAAGGTTTTGAGACAGATTTAAACCATACAACGACAGTACTTAAACCTTAGTATTAAAAGTTGATACCCTATTAGAAATATAGGCTATATCATGTTTCTCCTGTGGTACACCAAAAAATTATCAACTATATTAATGATAGAGAATTGACTTTAATTTTGGAACACATGAACACAAGAACCAGAATGAAAACCACAGTTGTTTGATAAATCCACACCTGCTCCTGGTACATATTCCAAAAGCACCAAGTTCATTAACAGCATAAAGAAATAGAATCTAGTGAGTCAGAGCAGAAAACTCCCAGACACATAATTTTAAAGTCTACCAAAGTCACCAAAATGGTTTAAATCCAGTTTAATTAGAGAGGACCCTCATGTAATACTAGGGGAATTGTTTGTAAAGTATGATAAAAATAATCAGAGTAATTAAATCTCATACTCAAACAACGGGGTATGAACACACTAAAGCAACATGTGAAAACTTTTTACTAGTTTTCTTGGTCTAACTACATAAAGTAAAATAATATTCAATGATGTTCTGAACCTTATTTTTAAAAAGAACTTCAAAATTTAGAAATACGATGTACTAAAAATGAGAAAAGGTTCACATTATTAAAATCTCAAATACTGGTGCAAGCCCAGAGTGATTAAAAATTAACACAACATCAAGTAAATTCAAATAAATTTCAAGAATAAAAAAAATTAACTGTTTTAAAATTGAAAATGCTTGCGTTTCATAGCCTATTCCCCACATCACAACTCCCTTAATTAAGATAAAAAGGAGGGTAGTAGTCACTGGTGACCCCATTTTAAAAGGAATGGAGGGCCTGCTGGACCTGACCTGCAGGGAGATGTGCTGCCTCCCTGTGACCTGGGTCGGGGGCATCACCAATAAACTTCCCAGCCTGGTACCACCGACTGATTATTACCCACTACTGGTTTTCCAAGTGGATACTGGCAAGTCCCAAGGAGAAGGCTGTGGATGACCAAGGAGGACCTCTGGACCTAGGGACAACTGGTCAAGGGATTTGGAACACAATCTGTGTTCTGTTCTGTCCTGCCAGCTGCAGGGAATGTCAGGGCAAGAAACACAAAAATCATGCAGATGAACACTGGTGTTACCAGCAGAATTTTGGAGGTTTTGATCGTGGATCAGTTTATATGAGAGAGAGCTCACTGGCAACAAATAGGGTCCACCTGTCTCAAAGGGGGAAAAGAATCCTAGCTCTGGACTTATCAGGGCTTTTTGAGCAAGCTTTACACTAGACCTGGTAGGATAGTTGCATAACTGGCATCATGGAATTATAGGATATCCTGGGTTGGAAGGGATCCACAAGGGTCACTGCATCATGACTGAGTGTGGCTATTGATGGCTACAGGCTATTCAGAAGAGAAAGAGGAGAAAGGAGAGGTGGAGGTGTCCACCACAAGAGAGAGATAGAGTATGAAGAGCTGCCTTTGAAGAGCAGCCACAAAGCAAGTCGAAGGCCTGTGGGTAAGAATCAGAAATAGAGGAATCAAAGGGAACCTTGTGGTTGGTGTCAACTGCAGCCCACCTGATCAAGGGGATCCTATTGATGGAGCCTTCTTGTTCCAGCTACAGAGGGCATCACATCTCTCTGGAAGATTTGGACCAGACCTGATACCTGCTGGAAAAGTAGCATGGCAAACTATAGGCAATGCAGAGACTCCTAGAATGCATGGAAGATAACTTTTTGACCCAGATAATAGAAAACCCTACAAGAAGAGATGTGTTACTGGATCTGTTGGTCATCAACACAAGTGAGCTTATTGGGGATGTCAAAATTTGAAGAAACCTGGACTGCAGTGATCATGCGCTGGTGGAGTTCACAGTCCTGAGGAATATGGATCAGATAAGGAGTAAGATTATGCTCCTGAGCTTTAGGAAAGCAGACTTCCAGCCTTTCAGGGAGATAGTGGGATCCTGTGGAAGATTGCCCACAGGAACAAAGGGGTGGTGCCTTCCATAGAATGGAAGACTTAGCAAACCCCATGAGCAAAAAATCAGGCAAAGAGGGCAAGGGACTGCTGGTCAAACTAAAGGGAAAGAAGCAAATGCATGGACACTGGAGGCTAGGGCAAGTGACCCAGGGAGAGGATAGAGACAAAGTGTGGCTGTGTAGTGACAGGAGGAGAAAGACCAAGGTGAAAATGGAACTAAACCTGGCAAGGCAATAATAGGAAGGGTTTCTACGGGTATGTTAACCAGAAAAGGAACGTCAAAGAGGGTGCATACCCTATGATAAACAGTACTTGAAAACTGGTAACAAAGGATGAGGAGAAAGTTGAGATACGCATCAACTATTTTTTTGCCCCATTCTTTAATGGCAACCTCTCTTTCCATGCTTCTCAAGAGGATTGAGAGCGGGATGGAGACTAGGGGAGCAAAGTTCCTCTTAAAGCAAGGACCTAGGGAAGATGTGATTTCTCAGTCCAAGTATAATTTTTCCCCTGATAATTTGGAATGATAATGAAACAAAAACAGATGGGTACAAACTGAACATGAATGTTTCTAGCTGATAATTAGAAGGGTTCCCAAGTACCACAGTACAAGGTTGGAAACTAGGTTTCCAGTAGGATTAGCAGGAAAACCAATATGTATATACATATGTGACAGCAAAAGAGTTCAAAAACCCATTTTGCCTTAAGATGAGATAGTTCTGAAGGGCTACATAGTGTAGGAAAGACAGACTAGGAAAGTGCAGTGGTAGAGCTGCTCTCTATGTGAGGCAACACTTGGAATGTATTAAGCTGTTTCTTGGGGTGGAGGACAAGCAAGTCAAGAGCTTATGGGTTAGGGTAAAACAACAGACTAGTAAGGGTGACATTGGTGTGGGTGTTTGCTACAGGCAGCCTGAGCAGGAGAGGTAAGTGTGTGATGCCTAAAGGCAGCTTGAAGTAGTCTAGAGGTCACAGGCACTGGTTCCTATGAGGGCTTTTAACTACCTTGACGTCTGCTGGAGAAACAAAACAGTGATGGACAAACAGCCCAGAAGGTTCCTGGAAAGCACTGATGACAACTTCCTGACACAAGTAGTGAGAACTCCAGAAGGAATGATGTATTTTCTGACCTCATACTAACAAACAGGGAAGGCCTTGCTGGAGATATGAAGGTTGGGAGCTGCCTTGGCTCTAGTGACTATGAGACTGTGGA
The DNA here is from genome assembly GCA_013186435.1 of Turdus rufiventris. Taxonomy (NCBI): domain Eukaryota; kingdom Metazoa; phylum Chordata; class Aves; order Passeriformes; family Turdidae; genus Turdus; species Turdus rufiventris. The sequence goes on from PYHW01009642.1 coordinate 374,626, forward strand.
GTTCATTATCAAGGAAGGAGGCAAGGAGGAAGCAGGGCAGCAAATAAGATTATAACCATGGACTTCAGGAAAGCTAATTTTAGCCTCTTTAGGGATCTTCCTGGAAGAATCCAATGGGAACAGGTCCTGAGGGAAGAGAAATCCAAGAGTTAGTTGATATTCAAGGATCACATCCTTCAGGCTCAAGAAAAGTGCATCCCAATGAGCAAGAAATTGGGCAAAATGGTCAAAGAGAGATCTTCATCAATGAATAAATAACTCCTGTCGATATTCAAGCAGAAAATACACAGGAGATGGAAAAAGGGTCAGGTCACTTGAGCTGAATGTAGAGAGGTTGTCAGTGTAAGTAGAAATGAGATAAGGAAGGTCAAAGCCCAGCTGTAATTAAATCTGGCCAAGAATGTCAAGGACAGCAAGAAGAGTTTCTGCAAATACATCAACAACAAAAGGAAAACCAGGGAAAATATGGATCCATTACTAGATGGAGAGAGGACCTTGTTAAAATAAGGATGCAGAAAGGCAGAGTAACTGGATGCTTTTATTGCCTCAATCTTCACTGACAAGGCCAACACTGAAGAATCTTTGACCCAGGGGACCAGAGTCAAAGAACACTGGAAAGAAAACTTTCCCTCTCTCAAGGGTGATTTGGTTAGAGAACACCTAGGCATATTTAATGTCTGCAGCTCCATGGGCCCTGATGGGATGCACCCATGAGTGGTGAGAGAGCTGGTGGACACCTCAGCAGGGCCTTTAATGGTCTGCTTTGAAATGTTGTGGAGATCACAAAAAGATGCCTGAGCACTGGGAGAGAGTAAATGTCTTCAAAAGGGCAAGGAGGACCCAG
>PYHW01009642.1:375983-412538 GCA_013186435.1 Turdus rufiventris
GCTGGAAAGCAGCTCTGCAGAGAAGGACCTGTGGGTCCTGGTGGACAACAAGCTGTTCATGAGCCAGCAGTGAGCCCTTGTGGCCAAGGTAGCCAATGGTCTCCTCAGGTGCATTGGGAAGAGCATTGCCAGCAGGTGGAGGGAGGTGATCCTGACCCTCTGCTCAGCCCAGGTGAGGCACATCTGGAGTGCTGTGTTCAGTTCTGGGCTCCTCAGCAAAACATGGAGTGACATGGAGTTCCTGGAGTGGCAACAAAGGGCAACAAAGATGATGAGGGGACTGGAGTATCTCTTACAAGGAAAGAGAGAGCTGGGTCTGTTCAGCCTTGAGAAGAGATGACTGAGAGGTGACCGCATTAATTTGCATAAATATCTAAAGGGGGATGCCAAGAGGATGGAGCCAGGCTCTTCTCAATGGTGCCAAGCAGTAGGAAAAGAGGCAACAGGCAGAGAGTAATGCAAGAAAGTTCCACCTGAGTATAAGAAATAATTTCTTTACTGCGAGGGTGACTGAGCACTGAAGAAGTTGTGGAGTCTCCCTCACTGGACATGATCAAGAACCATCTGGTCACAATTCTGTGCCATGTGCTCTGTGATAACTCTGCATGAGAGGCTGGACCAGACAAGCCTCTGTGATAACCTCAGCTAGTACAGCTGTACTTTCAACCACAAGTCTGTTTTCTCCGGTTTTCTCTTCTCAGTAGCTTAATTTGACCTCCATGATGTGTGACACTTTATGTTTTTCCTTTTTCAAATATAGAAAATCTAGAGTACACTTACTGCTTTTCCCTTACCATCTCCTTTTGTTCTCTCTTCCATATGACCCATGAGTGTATATGTTGTAATAACTCTATTTCAACTCCTATTACCCTTAGTGCAGCTGTGGGAATCTAGCAGTCAACACCTATGATATCAATACCTACTACATTCTTAATCAGAAGGAAGAAGCCCAAGGAGATAAGTACATGAGGATACTAGAATACTTTACTATCTCCATCTTAATAAATAAAGGCAACTTTTCTCTCGCATCACAAAGTGAGAAGAGCCATGTAAAGACATGCCCAAGGAAAATAGTGCACTCTTCTTTAAAATCTAACCATTTGAGTAAGAAGCTGTCTTTTGGGCATGTCCTCAGGGATCAAATTTAACTTTGTCCCTGGAAAATGTAATTATTTCCCTTATTCTTCTGTAAATATTGTATTATAGTTATAGTTTTAAAAATTTCATTCATCAGTTTATACCACTGATCTTATTCATTTGTAATTGATTAAAATGAGAAGTGTTTCACAAGTAGCAAAAGAGATGCAAGTCCTAAAGATATATCACTGTTTTAGTTTACATTTCCCACAGCACGGCTCACTAGGTCTATAATGTATTTTTCACTCTCTGGTGTTTGCTCAAAGACTCTCAAACACAATATAAATTCCTCTGTAAAACCACACAATTATTTTTACTAATCCATTGAGAATGGCAAAGCTGAAGTGTTTGAACTGAGGCAGCCTGGTACAATAATCTAACAGTTCATTCAAGCAGGTGCAGGAAGTATTATGCAAATTTCAACTAACTTCTTTTTTTATGCATGAGCACCTCACATTTATATTCCTCAGGCATAAAATTCATTCCTTTGACAGTCACCACTAACTCACTATAGTCAGTTGTCACCAGGGTGGTATCAACCTGCACATGCTACAAATGGAACATGTTTTCCTAACTAGCTTAAAGGACAGTAGCTGTACAAGATGACCTGGGTTTAATGCACAGAAGCAATTGAAAGTAGAGGAGTGGTGTCCCACAGCCACCACCAGCAGAAATTCTTGGAGAGTTGGACCTGCATTTGAAAACATTTGTATATTGAAAATCTTCTTCTAAGGTAAGCTTGAGTGGCCTTCCAAAAAATCTCCATGGAGAAGTCATAGAGTATGAAGATCATAATCAAATTTTGTGAGGGAAAGTGTACTTCCTGTTTGCAGTTCATTTTTATTTCATTGGAAATAAACATTAGAAAGTTTTGCCCAAATATACAGTAATTTCACAATTACAAGCTGCACCTGGTTATAAGCCACATGTCCGGGTGTCGGCAATGTTTAGGTCTTTGTCCATGTACAAGTCGCACTAGAATATAAGCCACACTTTCGTTCGCAGGGAGGACTTGCGTGCAACAAAGTAACAAATTAGTAACAATCACGGGATCACTCACTCTGGCCCGGCGCTGCCCCATGGTGCTGATGGGAGGGAGGCACAGAGCCCGCTTGCACCCATGGCGGGAGGGGGAGGGAGGCACAGAATCCCTGCCTCCCCACGCCTGCCACGGGCCAGCAGGAGGGAGCCCCCTCCTCCCCCTCTGCGCTGCTGGCACGGAGCCTGCCTCCACCTGCCATGCAACAGAGTAACCAATTTGTAACAATCGTGCAATCCCAGGTTTTACTGGCAGGTGCTCGGCTTGGCACCTCGGCTTGCACTTCCAGGTTTGGAAATTTCTGAACTATTTTCATATATTAGCCGCTCCTGAGTGTAAGCCACATTTCCGGGTTGGGAGCAAAATTTTAGTCAAAATGGTGCAGCTTATAACTGTGAAATTACTGTAATCCTGCTAATTACAGAAGCTAGGAAGCCTTCATTTCAATCTCTAAGACCTGTTTTTATAGCAAAGGTTCCAGCACATATAATGCAATCAGTCTTCACAGGTTCGTAAAGCTGAGGAAGAAGGATCTGAGAAGACAGCTTTCCCCACTGCTCAAGGCTGTGGGGAGAAAAAAATCCTCTCACTCATCAAACTTCATGCAATCAACCAGTATGAAGACGTTCACAGAGCATCATCCCTTAAATCTTGGTCACGCATACTGTGAAAATAGCACCATCCCTGGCTGGAAAAAACTTTATATATAACTAACTACTGAGCATCACTGGTCTGAGTAAACCGATAGAACCTGGCACACTGGTGTCTTACCTTCCTACCATATACAATTAATTAGAGGGCTCCTGTTAAGTTGCTTTTTGCTGAGTTACAAATACTTCAGAATTCAGCTCTAGCTGCCAACAAGAATTTGGTGCTGTATAGAGGCATGAGTGCACCAACAGGTCTCATCATCCTGAATCTGATGATCTGGGGCTTTCTCCTACATGCCTTGCCCATGGGACAGGGAGTCTTTAGCATTCAGCCTTTACTGAACTTAGATTTCATTACACCAACCTCCATCCCTTGTCTCTTGCTCTGCCTCTCAGATGTGCTTGGATTTACACAGATAGCTTGTCTCCTGAGCCAAACACTTGTGTGTATGTTGTAGGCTTGTCTCTAGTCCTGTCTTTGACACCATTTCCAGATATTCCCATTTGAGACCCTGGGTAGGCAGTGGATATGGTTTCAGATCCCTTTGTACCCCCTTTCCATAACTGGGGATCATCTTCCACTTCTGGCTCATCTCCTCTTAGGAAACAGCAAGCTTCACTGCTCCCTGACAGGAAGACAGACACTGAATAGTCCTGAGACATATCTCTTGTCCTCACAAATTGTTCCTTCTAGCCTGTATGCAGTCAAAGATTCCAAACATGAGACCATTCATCCACAGTAGAGGCTTTTCTCATCCAACAGATAGCCAACAAAGTGGTGGGCAGAGCCTTTCACTGATCTTCACTGGACTGAGCATCACCAGCACAGTCATGCTACTGCCTGGGCTAACAAAAAGTCTTGTAATGCTCACCAAGTCCTTCACCTTCTAATTTTCCTCCTTACGCTCCAGAGACAACAAAAAAGTAGGACAAGGGCACCTACTGCACTCTGCTACCCCAAGCAGCCCCCAGTGCCCTAGACTCCAATACAGCTCCTAGAGGCCAAACTACTATCACATTTGTTTTTTACCTCTTAGTTATGCATTTGATACTTCTTGAAGCATACAAATTAAATCCAAACTCAGAAATACACTCTGTAAGAGGTGACTTGGAAGATGAATCAGAGAAAATTTTCTCTGCTGAGTAGATGAAAGTATAGTTGTGAACAAATATCAAAGTGTTTTTTATTAAGACATTTTGAACAATTTTTAATTTACTAAACCACAGTTTATTATTTCAGCAGTGAAGGTAATGAACTGTATTAAACTTAACAGTAGCAAGAGCAAAGGTTTATTAACTAGTCTACAAAATCTCACAAAACAGGTCAATAGAGAGTAAAGATTGTCAGCTGAAACTGTGACTTACAGCAATACATCATTATAAAAAATAAATGGGTTTATGGGTTTTATATTTCTGCGCTGCATTTGAGATAAAAATATAATCCAAAAGTAGAAAAGTCTTTCCTGCCTTGCACCATGGATAGATCTATATTAAATAGGCATAACACATTCCCATTCTGCCAAGATAGCATTTTACATATACTGAGTTTGGGTGTAAATGACCTTAATTAGGTTAGGTAGAAATCAGGTCTTGTGTCATAGGAATACAGGCCATATGTACATGGTCTTTATTAAATTAATAAAATAAATATTCCTTCTGGCAATAGGAGCTAATTCTATCACATATGAGTAAATGAGTGAACTGCAGACAGGAATCACCCCCCAGGTTTACATTGCAATCCTTTGCATCCTAGTTCTCCCCAAGGAGAGAAGGATCACATCGCAAAGAACAGAATGACTTTAGAAGTTGTAAATACTTCTTCAGCTACACAGTCACTATGCTTTACTAGACACACAGTCTCCAGATATGCAAACCCTTGTGTGCATTTCATTCAGCTTTGTCATCCCACCCTATCTGAAGGGGCTGCTTGGTGCCCAGTTCAGGGCCTGGAAGGATTATCACAGCACTTCTCCTGGAGTCATTACATATTGCCACAGTCCTAGGCAAGCCTCCCTTAATTTCCCTTGACAGTTCATCATATCCTGACAGCAACACTCCTCTCTATCAACTTGCAGGCATTTTGTCGTCATCATACACCCTGGACTAGAAGCTTCCATTATTGAAATGCAAGTGTTCTAGCATTCTGTGTGACTTAGGTTTGATTTCATTGCTTAAGATTCTATTTAAGATTTTTATGTAACGCAGCATGGCATTGGTATGATGATTAAGGTGAGATATTTTGATGGCGTTTTTGTTATTTGCTTATCCTAAAATGAATTAACTTTATTTCAATTAAAGTAACATTATAGAAAAATTAAGCATAGTAAACAAGCCTGGTTCATGCAAACCAGCATGCTTCTTGTGGTTAAAATATGCAACATTGGCAGCATCTCAGAAGTCCCCTCTTTGGACAATAGCATTCCAATTAAAAATTCCAAAAATTATTAATAAATGACTATTGATTGCTTTAGACTACTACATTTATAAGTTAGATATGTTCTATCAGAATCTACTGTCATTTGTCACTTCTCCTTAAACAAGCAGATTTGAACTTTCATGACAATTGTCTCTAAAAGAGGCAGGTTTGACTGAAAAATTGGAAAGTTAATAGAGAACCAATATCACAGCATGCGAATAAGAAAAACAACTACACATATTTCCAGTGTTGCAACAGATTTCCCCATATATTCTGTGTATTTTATGACATATCAAGTAGTTCAACCAATTTGTCTTTCTGGACAATTGACAAATAGCCGTCTTTGTTGCTTCTGCCTTTATACACAATTTATTTTGCAATTAGAGTAATAAAACAGACCAGTACTAAAACCTCTTCCTCCCTACATCTCACTTGACATTCGAAAAGCCACAGATTCTATTATCCCATTATTTTATACCAGCACCTGAGCTTCACTGCAGGTGAGAGGCAGCAAGTCTCTGGGCTATAATGCCTCCCTCTAATTCATGGGAACCAAAAATACTATTCAAAAACAGTTGGACAAACAGTTGTAACCATGTTAAAATACTTTGTGTTGTCTGACCAATTCCAGCCTCATAAACCTGTACTTCTTATAGACTGACTTTTTTTAAAGCTCTACCTGGTGTCTCTTGTTTTTATTGAATTATTACTGACTTTATTTTAACATATTCTGAAATATTTGAGGGGGTAGGATGCTCTCTGAAGTCACTTCTGTATTGAATTACACACTTGAAATATGTAGGCTCTGTCATACAGAACATACTCAACATGGACTGGCCACCACCATAAAAGCACCATTCATGTCTTCTAGAAATGGTGACACGACTTCCTGCACACAAGAGTGTAGCAAAAATGCAATATTAAGTAATTCCAGCATTCACTGAAATTATTCACAATTTGCATTTTGCCTGACTAATATCAGCACTTTTTCCTACATTCAGAGCTGTTAAGCTTCCTCAGGGATACCGAACAGTTCAATACCTATATTTTAGGATTTTGTGGCTTAAATTCTGGTGTCAGAACCTGGCTTTTAGCAAGCAAAGCATGCAATGGCAGAAGGATTTGCAAAAATAACTCCTTTTTCTTTTTTAGCTTACTACTGTTACTGCCTCTGAGAGAAGAGTTGGTGAAAATCTTTTCGGGAGAAGAGAGTGAGATACACCTAAAAAATATGGTAATGATTTTTAAAAATGCAGAAATTTTATTTCATAGCTACAGGTTTCATTATTTATTTAGTAGCTCATCCAATAATTCTTCTAGCCCTGAACAACAGCTCCACTTCAAAAGAAAACCCACAAAAGCATTCAGAAAACCGGTAAGTGCAACATTTTGTGCATGTGCTTGTCAGGGACTGATATCTTGTGTTATCCAGTGTTTGTTTAACAGAATCTTATCAATGATTTAATGAGCTGCTTGTTTGGTGGGAATTTTCTAAGAGGAAATGCCACAGTCAAAGACACAGTTTAAAAGAAAAACTGTTGAATGGTAACACAAAAAGGTTGAATGGTATCTTCAGAAACACATTTATACATGCTTGTTTACTTCCACTTACCCAAGAAACAATGCACAGCCAACTCATGTAAGCGCTAACCCTGAAGCATTCAGAATTACTCCGTGACATTGCGCAAGAGCCTAAATAAACACTTGCTTTACATAAATGCAGGCTCCTCCCAGCCTCTTTGCATATTAGTGCAAGCTTTGGGGAAGAGCTTTCATGTACATTGAAAATGTACAACTGATGTCAAATTTACCACTCCAGATTTTTCAATATTTGTCTTTGAAATTAACAAAAGTTCTGTTTGTAATACTTGTGTTTTAGAAACAGTGTACTCATGCACAGCAACTGCAGTCCTGCTTTTCACAACTTTACACATGAACTTTTTTTCACAACGTCACTTCCCCTAAAGCACCATGCAATTCTTGCCAGAACAGCCTAGACAGTGATACAGAAAGCAGCCAGGTGTGCAGCACAGAGCAAATCAATATATTAACATTAGCAGAAGCTACTACCTATCCCTATTACGTACAGGAGGATAGGTAGGAAGATAAAACACATCCATAATGCCTTAAATCGTCATTTCTTCATATCTTCATTTATGGGTAATAATTTTCATTTCCTGGATCCTACTGTGGTTACTTCCAGTGGACTGTACAATAGCTACAGTTTAAATATTTCTTAAACAGAGTTTTTGCTCAGTGTGGGGATGCTTGGTTTGTTCCCTGGCACTGAGCATTAGCTTCCCTGCTCGTATCCCTACATCTTCCACAATTTGGGATCTAAGAGCAGGTGGAAAACAATTTACAGACCTTTAACAGCACTTGTTATTAGTGTCTCTCTCTGCACACTCACGCTTGAGAAGTGGACTGCCAGGAGCCCATCCCCAGGCACAGGGAAGAAAGTCTCCTAGAGCTCCTAGGAAGGGACTGAGTAAGGAAGATAGACAAGCAAGCTAGGATGGATTCAAGCATAGATAAATTTCTATTTGCAATCACTCTTTTCTCCCTCACTCTTTTCTCTCCTCCCCATGTACTACAGCATTTCAGGATCTGACCTTCAATGAATATAAATACTGGAGAAGAACTTGACTAAGATAGTGATACACACATAGAAACCACAGTTGATATAAGCCCATGCTTCTATTGAAAGAAGATGATAATGAAACTACTTTGAGCTGGTCCACAGACATGATAAAAACTTATCAAATAAATCCTGTCCTATTAGACATCAAATTCTGTTCAGAATACAAACCCTTAAGAGTGACCACTTGCTCTCTCTGGTGGCACTGTGGATCTTGCACGTTCATGCTGCCTTTTGGCCATATTTGCCCTTCAATCTCAGTCACTCCTTAATGTTTTGAAAATGAATCTCCTTGTCTCCCAACACAGAGGATGCTGGGTTTCCACTGGACAGTGTGGAGCAGACCAAAACTGGCTGCACAGAGAATCACAGCCACAAGTTCTCTGCCAGAATAATTCAGCAGAAAGAATACAAATTTCTGAATATAGATAGGCCTTATGAATAAAGTAGGAAAGCATTTTCAGTGAGAGCAAAAAATGTTTTTTATTCTGGACATAACAGTCAGTTTAAGCATCCACAGCTGTTTAAATGCACCTTATAATTTCCCTAGAAATACTGCACACTACATTGATCTATACATGAAGGCATTTACATGTGTAGAAGAGCAAATTCCTTTGAGAAGTCACTCTCCATTGCAGCATAAATACTGTACCACTGAGGTGGAAGTTGTTAGTGTTTCTTACCAGTAGGTCAGTCAGCAATTCCATCTGTCTTTTTGACAATTTGTTCACAGTTTCCCAATTCCCTTGTGGCTTCTTGTCCAGTGAAAACCCCTTGGAATGCACCGTGATTGCAGGTTTCCTTTTTTTTTTTTCCCTGTGTTGTGCAAAGACAAGCTACAGAGCACAGGGGTTTTTTTCCACAAGGCCAAATGCACATTCCTTCACAGTTCCTTCCTATCACAGCTGATAAATATCTGATTCAAGATTCAGAGCAGCTCCAGCCAAGTCCCTCAGCTGTGACTCCATTTTAAGAGGGGTTAAACTGCCTCACATCCCATTGGTTTCGATGGGAGATGAAGAGGCCTGGCTCCTCCATGTTACATGGTCCGTGCATGGTTTGTGTAACAGAGCCAGTTTCAAGTACAAGATACACTAACACCACTATCCAGTCTTTTTATTTTTAGTATTTAAATCAAAGAATTCAGAAATGAGGAAAACAGTTTCACTCCATCCTCCATTTCTATACCCTTTCCTTGTCAGCAAAAAGAAGTTAGCAATGCCAAGAGGTGCCAAAATCCAGGTGTTAAAATTATTCCCTTTATATTAATATGCTGGATTCAGCATCCTCAATCTTTATCCAAATAAAAATTCCAAGAATGAAATGACCAGTGAGTGAAATCCTAATGAGTAGGAGTTGGCCAAGGTTTCACCCATAGAGCTCCTGGATATTCTACTCTCAAAGAGGAAAGGGGAGGTGAATTCACTCTAAGGTATATTAAAATAATGCCATTTAGAATAGATCCCTGTTCAAAAATATTTGCTAAATAATAGAGTGTGTGTTGTTTTAAGCAAATCTCTTTTTTTATCTTTAAAACATATTTTTAATACTTCAACAGTGTATTACTAAATAAACTGACAAAACATCTCAGAACTAACATAAATGTGCCATTTTAATGCCTTCTAATCACACAAATCAGCACAAGATTTTTGTACTTGTGTATGACCTTCTTCAAATTATCCCTCCATTTTGGCTGAATGAGAATGAGCATGGGCTATTTGATAAAAAACACTAAGTGTGTGAAATGAGGGGCCCTCATCGTTTCTGCCAGACTCCTCTTGACAGAATGATGATAGAAGCATCACATCCCTGGGAGAGTAAATGCAAACTGACAGGAGATGAGCCTTTAGATGTTGAATATAATCTTGAATTGTGCTTGAAGTGTCTTATTATCTTGTCTTTTGATGTCTGAAGGGGTGGTTCATTGTTAGAAAAAGGAAAGCCCTTGCACATCTTTGCCATCTTTAAAAATTGTTTGGCCTTTAACAACTGCTTTTCCAACTAATGTCCATTTCTCCTGACAATAAATATGGCAGGTCGTCAGCAAGTGACAAACAATTTACTTTACATGCCAAGCTTTTATGTCTTTTGAGAACTCATGTGGAAACATATTTTAAAAAGCCAGGAAATTAGCACCATTACAAATGTTAAAATGGCTGCATGCGTGTAGCTTGCTGTATGGTTATTCATTACTGCTACGTTTCTGTTTTAAAGTCCTGTCTTTCCTGTAATCAGACTGCTGTTAAAGTTCTTTATTTATCATTGACTAAAAATAGTCAATGAAAAATAAAGAGCAAGAGGCAATCTTCTTCTCCTCTAAAAAAAGAAGTATTATAGATAAAGTACACGGGTAATGCATAAAATCGTATTTATTAATCATAACAAATCAATATTAGTAGCACTATGGCACGATTTACCTGTATTGCAGATCCTCACAATCACACCACTGTTTTTCCACCTTCAAGCAGCTTGACTTTTTTTTCTTTCTTTTTTTTTTTCCAACTTAAAAGTTTAATGACGAATCCGATCAATATGATTCCTTAGCAACTAAATCACAGGCACACTAGTTTTTCCTGTCACAGCACCAGTTTTGCGAAAGCAGTCAAGTTCTTTTTTCAGGCCTCCGTCACTCTGAGAATCCATAAGAATTCTCAAACGGATCATAAACTGTTACAGGGTTCAGGTTATTGTATCATTATAAAAACGTATTGATATAGTACAGATGACAAGACATGCAGCTCTTGTGCTAGTCTATTACAACCATCTGAATACCATAAGAAATATCAGATATAAACAAAATAAAACAGTCAGTAGTACACTGTCTTTTAAGGAGCCCTTTTTTTTTTTTTTTTTTTTAACTCTTCTAAGCTGGTTTGAAATACTGCAGTTATATGAACCCATAGAAAAGAGAATACAAAACCAGAAGAATGTTTTATTAAAAATAAATAAGGAAAAACCTGACCAGAGCCTAGAGGTTTGTTTTTTTTATTTTTGCAAGAAAGGACCTGATTTTTCTCCTTATGATGAATGTTTCACGTCTGAGTTTTCAGACAGCGTATAAAGCAAAACTCTCCTTCGTCTCCCTTCCAATAGAGTCCAGAGAGTCAAACTGCAACAGCTGGGAGAATGCACCCTGTATTCAAGCACACCTGCCTTTACACCTTTACAGTCAGGGTCTGCTGACACATGCAAGCCTAAATTTGTTAAGTGCTATTCAAAATACACCAGTATCATTTTACACAAATGAGACAATGGCAATGAAAGAAAGGCTTGACCCCCAAACTCAATCGCTTTGAAGTCCACGATCACAAGCCAGAGTCCCACAAATCCAAAGTTGCTCACTGACTAGCACATCTCATCTGAGTAAATCTTTGCATCGTCTGGTCCCTCTTTTATTCATTGTTTCATAAAAGCATAGAGGTGTGGGGGCTGGGGAGAGCACGAGAAAGCAGGACCAGCTGATTGAAAGATTTTTTTTTTTTCTTGTCAGCAGCAGTTATGAGAAGGTTCACTGTGCTATATCCACACAGTTAAAATGAGAAGACTCTGAAAACAATGCATCAAATCCCAGCAAGAGAGCCACACAAGAGCTTTCCCTCACACTCTTCATACCAGGAAGAAAAAAACACATCAACTCAAACAACTTATGCAGATGCGTTTCTTGCTGGATATTATCACTAAGTTTACTGTGCTTATGACAGTAAAATATATTAAATTACTAGCAAAAACATTTCTTATGTTTTCATTTCCTGTTTTCTTTTGGCTGTAAATTCCATTTTTCCTTCATAAATATCAGTCCAAATATTTAACTTTTTAGGCAAGGAAGTACAAGAAATGGGGAGAAATATAAAACAATCACCGTTGACCCCAAATACATCTTCCTAATTTCCTTCCCCTCCCTTTAATCCCTGTTGATTTCTCTAGCTGTTTTTGTTTTATTAATAATTACCATTTACGGTTTGTTTTATTTTAAATTATGATAATCCACTCATCTTAAAAACTTTCACACTTTAATGGAAGCTTTACTAACATTCTAACACTGACCTACCCATGACAGCAGAGGTGGAGTTGCAGAGACTTAGCAATACTGATGGAATATACCTGCACAGCAAAGCAGAAACCTAAAGTAACTCCAGGACTTGCTCCATAATTCATCATTTGTTAAATATGAATGCAGGATAATTATAGAGTAGTTGCTCCTTCCTGTCAGTATGTTTCCTTGGCTGATTTTAGCTCCACAACGTAATAAACCACTGTAGAGGAGTGACTGAGACAAGTGGAGGCCCCAAACTGGCTTGCAAGTACTGATAGGATGAATATCCTGTAGAAATCTATGGAACTTCTGTGTATGTGATGGACAGTCCCCCAAGACCTGTCAGAATCCAGCCTCATGTTTATTCAAATCACTGAGGAAACATGACATCTCTACACCATGTGAGTAAATCCTAATTGTATGCAAAAGAAAATACAAAAACTACCCCATATAGTATTTGCTCAAGAGATTAGACTTGAATTCAAATTATTTTTCTTCCTCTCCAGTAAATACTGTGCTATCTCAAGAAATAATTACACATACTTAATAGTACAATATATTAAAGTATGCCTTAAGGTATGTTAACTGAAAAGCAATTCTGGCTTCTTGATTAAACACAGGTTTTGATCATCCTCTTCAGGGAACAAACTCCTCCAAACATTAAGCTTCAAACAAATCACAGAAGCCTAAAGACCTTGACAGATGGAAGCAAAATGCATTTTGCAACTGCCCATGACACAGCTGTATGTGTTTCCAGCTGTGTACACACACCAAGGAGCAGAAGAGAGGGGAACAGCTCCAAGCCTGGCTTTAAGGAAGAAGGGAAGACAGGAACGATGTCATTTTTGTTTTTACCGGTGTTCTACTTCACAAGCCGTGGTGTTTTTGCTGAGAATAAAAGGCTAGGCTGTGTGTCCAATGTGCTCTGGGAGAGAACTTCCTGTATAGTCTTCTGGAAGGCAACTGACTGATAGTAATTCTTTCTTCAACAACTTAAAGCCAAGATTTGAAAATGTGAGACCCTCATAAAATCCTCAGAAAGGAGACTGAGCTAGAAAATGAAGATTATTTAATAGACTCTCTAATGGTCACCAAACCATACAACCACCATCTGAACTGAAAAGCACAAAGATGTTCCTAAAAGTCAACATTATAAAAGTTAGTGTTGCTGCCATTCTGTAAAGTCCATGCTAGTTTTGCAAGAAGGAATCTAATGATAGACTGCTGTAGAAAATGCTGTTCTTAATGCAAAAAAAAGGTCTTTATTACTTATTTATGTAACATTCAAATCTTCAGTGTAACATAAAATTGTTTTAGGACTCTGAGTTTTTTTATTGTATGAAAATAATGAATGTCATATTTCAATCACACTGGCTGTTAATTTATAAATTGTACAAATATATATATTTAACTTTTGTAATCACTTTCTAGTAGTGTGATTACTGTTTTGTGAACCGTAACATTTCTTTAAGATGACTTCAAAATGTTCAGAAATTAAAATGATGGTTTACTTTTCTGAGGAAAAAAAAAAAAAGGGTATCTAAGAAGAAAAACAAAACTCCCACTTTCCTAATAACCCTTCTTGTATATTCTAAAATAAAACCAAAACTCTAAAATTCTTTTAGGCATAGACAAGCAGTAGTTTTGTGTTAAAGAACATGCTTTAGAGTGCAGGGGTGTGCATTGTTCATTGATTTGGTACATATAGATATCCCTGAAATCTAAAGAACAAACCCAATTTCAGTGTCTCTGAAAACAGCAGATTCTACTTAGCCAGACAGGATGAGGTACTATTCTTCTCTAGATTACCTCTGCTTTCAAAGTAAAGGGGCTTCTGAGAGCATCAAAGCAGTATCACAACAAAAAGCAGGACATGTCTCAATACAAATCTTTCTTTGTTTCATACTGATATTGATTTTGATTTTTCAATGGTGGAAAAGGAGAAAAGCAAGACTTTATGTTCAAAATCATCAAGACATTTACATGAAAAAATAATATTCCTGTGGAAACCTGCAAATTATGATACATTTCATTTTATACTGTTTTTGTCCCTGTTTAGCATTAATTTTCTCATTTAATCATTTGAATGTAGCTGCTATCTCTGAGTCAGAATTTTTTTTTGTAACTCCCAAAATAATGTTATTTTGTTAGCACTAATGGTAGTACCAGTGCTAGTCATGTAAAAAGTCAGAAAATATACCATTTGTGGAAGAAACTTTAATATATTGAATATGAATTAAAGTATAAAAACCCATAAAACTGATGTTAACATCCTTTGACCATCTCTCCCTAAAAAAAGGGATCACAGATGATGGATCAAACAGAAGAAACAGTCTCACAAGGAAAAATAATTATAACAAAGGAGGAACTACAAATGACAGAAGGAAAAAAACCTAGGAAGACAACACAAGGAAAACCAAGCACTACACAGGATATTAAAGAGAAAAATGATCCACAGGAGAATGGCAACTGTTACTATGAGCTTCCTACAGCTACCTCTGCCTTTGGATATTTTTAAAAAATTTATTAACCTGACAGCAGGAAACTTTATACAGATTGCCCCCTGACAGGGTGCCAGTTTGGTATAAGCACTTGCCGCCTCTTTGTTTAGCATAGGGAAATCAAGAGAGGTGTTAAGTGGTGCCATGTGTACATTTGGGCAAATATAACTTTGCCTCCATCTGCCTCACCTGCACATTCCTACAGAGAACTTGATTAATCATGTGAAGTCTAATAGAAACACACCATTATCCTTCCTTTTCTTTTTACATTTGCTTCCTTTTCAAATGTGCAAGTGTCTGATCTATTATTAATCTCAAAACACAAACTGGCAAGGATCTCAATCAAAGAATCTAACAGCTCTTTCACAAATTACCTGTTTGCTGCCTAGTAGCCAGCAAGTCCCCTTTGAAACAGCCAGCCATTTATGTTGCTTTTAAACAAGTTTGTTGCTATTTTTAGAACTTCAAAGACAGAGGGAAGAAAGATTAATTAAAAATGAACCATTTGTCATTCAGTCATATCAATTATATACTAGGATTTAATTCTTTTTTTTCCTTCCCTCTCTAATGTTAGTTGTTCTGTGTATAAATACAAAAAATCAGACTTCAAACCTCATTTAAGAAACACATAGCATACATTTAAAAAAAAACACGATTAACTTATACTCAAACCAACTTCTGTTTTTTTCTTTGCTTTTTTTAAAATGGTCTATCTTTGTCACAATTCAGGGACAGCTACAAGAAACTTCTTTATTTCCATACAAGCAGGAGGATTTATTAGTGGGGCTGCAATACCTGTCATTCTTCAGGCCAATATTGCTTTGATCAAAGGTTAAAGGACTAAAACTCTGGTCTCCTCAGAGCTGGAATATATGTGCTAGCACCAGTACCACCACAGCCTGCAATACCTGAGCACAGCAGGAAAGCTGAGGATGGATTTTCTGTCTTACCATTGCATCACGCTTTGTGTTTAAATAGTCATAACATCCGTTTAGGTTTTAATGGACATTTACTCCCCATTCACAAGTACATGCCCCACTGACAGAGTAAGAATTCTTCCAAGAAATCAGACAACAGCATTATTCAGAATAATTCAAGTCCCTGTTTGCAAACACCTATTTAAAAATGCTCATGTCAAATACATCCTTCAGCAATAACAATCACATAGCCAGATCTCTGGCTTTAAGAATTTTCTTTAAGAATTTACTCACTATTTAAGCAAGACATCACTACATTTTAGAAAATGGATTTACAAGCCTGTATGATGACTGTAAACATACCACCCATTAATGATTCTCATTGACACAGCCTTTGTAATTAAATAGGGTTCCTAATCCACAGATTATTTGCTTTAAGTAAAGTGTCACACATTCAAGCACTAGCGGGATCAGTCCTATGGCATGGATAACTGATAGTGTCTTTAGAACAAAGCATCCACAACATGGAAATTACTCAATAAAATTATGTGAATTTTTATATGGGATCAAACATGTTTCAGATGTTATGTCTGTAGCATCTAAAATAAGGCTCTGATTTCAATATACAGACCATTTGGGCCACGAACCTTCCTATCAAAACAGAAATAGTCACTAGAATTTTAAAATGCATCAAGAGCAATAAATACACGTTGCTTTCTTCCACTGAAATTACCAAACCTTAGCAGTGTTCCTGATGGGCAGAGATCTTACAGGCCTTTAAAATTTGAGGATATAACCAAACCACAGAGAATCATCCTTAAATACGCTGATGAAAGGAAAGCTCATAGTCTGAAGGCCCCCACAGGCTAGATATACTGTTAAGGATGATAATGTGAGCTTCCTCACAGCAACCTGGCAATGACCTCTGCTCTGACCTGCACAGACCACTGTCTCAAGAGGTAAAAGACAATTTAGTCCTTTATCCTTTGCAACTGAAATTATTCCAGTGCCATAAATTCTAATCAAGGCAACTCCAATTAAAAAAAAAATATATATATATATGTGTGTGTATATAACATATGTTTCTTTAAAAAGTAATACAAGGGATCTACTAGAAAAACATAATCAACCAGAAAGAACTTCTACCTTGTTTCTCTGCAGCATATACATGTATGGTTATGTAGAAGGATGGACAGAGTTCTGAAACATGGGTAATAATGTGGGAAAGGAAGATAAAATCCCAAAGCCAATACAGAGGTTTAGAAATAAAAACTTGTTCATTTAAATGTGTTCAGATTCATTTAACTCCCATATCCCCACTCCATATTTCAAGCATACACAGCATTATGAAAAGATCAAAAGCCCACTAATGAACCAAAGAAAACCACAATCATCTGATCCAGCACAAGAAACTTAAGATTTAATTTCACTGGAACAAAACCTTGCCAGAAAAAAAAAAAAATAAGCTTGGTATTGCCCTTGCTATATTCTTACAGCTTTATTTATTTTTTGATTGATAGAACTACAGACTGACTCTGAAAGAATAACTTTTTATCATACAGTAAATTACCTTAATATGCAAGTGCATGCACTTCCAGCTTTTTTTTTTCCATCATCTAATTGTGTCACAAATTGCCTTCAATTAAGCATTAATTAAGCACTGGATCTAACTCCAGAAAACTCAGCCTCAGTCCACAGGGGGTTTTGATGCTTGGATCAGGCACTTCATTCTTGGGATTTTTACCATACTGAGAATTCTGTATATGACATACCCTTGGTGTCTATACCAACTTTTGAGACTGAACTGTTTATTACACAGCTAAACATGACCGTGGGCTTTTTTTTTTTTTTTTCTTCTAAGATTTTTTTTTTCAGAGCAATACTTCCTAATTTATACTAGAATTGTTTGCAAATATAGTAAAAATTGACAACTAGGATTAGTTAAGTTAGGATCAAATCCCAGTGTGTTTATTCAAGTGAAACTACTACTTAACATCAACAAAAGCTTTCTCTAGTAAGACGGGTGGCATTTGGCCCATGCTAATATTTTGAAGAATATTGCAGAGTAAGGCAAGTTGAACTGAAAGTGACACTGCCAGAAAAGTCAAGAGCCATACTCAGTTTCTATATTACCTAATTATATTATATGGTTAAAATAGGAGATATTGCTTCACAAATATTTTTAAAAGTAAATAACTCACTCCAAGATCTCTTACAAAGCAATTTCAGCTCACACTGTACCGCAAAACCGGGATTTCTGTAACCAAAACACTTAGCTGTGCTAACCCACATTTCAAAACTGTATTTTTGAGGTAATGAGTTGCAGGACAGATTCCTTTACCAACATTTTGCACCTCATTTTCCACCACTTTTTCTACTCATTTCTAGTTTCATATAACTTCAATATCAAAAGTCTCCTGCATGCAGGTATGCAAATTCAAAAGTCTACTGGTATAAAAGCACAATTAGAGGATTACAGACTCCTGGACTATGGGAGAGCATTTTATTTCAAAAAAACCTAAATATTTAAAATTAAAAAAAAAAAATCACCACAACCAGGAGAAAACAAGCAAGCAAACAACAATAAGGCACAACCCCTCTAATCACAGCTACTCCTGTCATCACTCACAGGGAACAGCTGCACCACAATGACAAAGTGCATCATCCCAGACACCTGTACATCAGTTTCAGGTGGAAGTTATTTCAGATCATCAGAATTTACACTTAGTGCTGATATTTCTGAGACTTAAAATGCTGAAGCATTCATCTGTTTTGTCACTGATAGCAAAGCACCCGTAAGAGAAACAAAAGTTTAGTGCATCTCTTAAAATATAAGTACAATTAATTGTGCTCCTGCCTTTTCCTCACTGGCAGCAGGGACTGTTACTGAAGAGATACCATTCTGACAGGCAACAAAAAACAAATGCCCCCTGTTTCTATGGCATGCACTGAAATACCAAAACAAGGAAATTTGAGAATAATTAAGTGAATTTTAGGAAAAGGTATGGGTGAGAAAGGCAGGCCTTTGCAGAAATAAACTCTTCTACAAAAGAAGCTAAGCAGAATGTGTCCGCTAAAAGAAAATAAAGCCCTTTGCATCTCATCATTCAACTCTGTTTATCTATATGAAAATATGACTCATGAAATATTGTTAACATTAGCAAGACACACAAATGTTGATAATTCATTCTAACTAAATTGGTACATGATTTTCACAAATCCTAAAAAAAAAAATATGTAAAGCAGCAGTGTAGAAAAACTTTGTTCTCTAGGAATCTGTCTCCTCTTGACTTTCTAAAATGCTCCTCCCTCACCTGCTTAAGAGATTTGGGGAAAATTTTCACAGAGCATGTATTAAACGTTCTATTTTAAAATAGATTTATTATCTCTGATTCCATGAAAGAAGGTTGAAGGAGAAAGTTGTCATTCTCTATGCTAACACCTGTCAATATGTGCACAATAATTTAACTTTGGACACTGCAAAGAAAAGTACATAGTATGCATTCCTAACATGCTATTAATAACATTAAACAAAGAGAAAAACCTATAGGGTTGTTATGTTCCATATTTACGTATCAGAGCTTTAAACACAACTACACTTCATAATTTTTAGTGTTTACTGCAAATCTATCTTAAGGGATGCATATGTGATATAACAACTAATCATCTTTATTTTACATTTCTCAATTTGATCCTAAAATGTATCAAAATTGCCCCACTATCCTTTATTGTTTTGTTATAAAAGTTACTAAAATTGACATGGGCTATTGCTAATAGATCTGTAAAAATCTGTCATAATTGTAACAAAAGTGCAATAAATAGTACATAAGTTCATACTGAGGCAGTTGGACTATTTTGCCTACTTTTGTTTACTTGGGAACATCTTTTTATCAGTATAAGGGTCAGAGTAGCAAACATCTTACACTCTCCAACAGAAAAAGCACAATATATGAATTTTTAGCTTTTTCACTAGCGCTTTTAGTGAGATAAATTATATTTTCAGCCCAGAAGGAGACAAGATATGGTTACACATCATTTCTATATCACACACAACAACTCTAATGAAAGTGTCTGTGTATATTTCACTACCACTATAGAACATCCAAATGACAAGGGCTCAAAAAATAATCCTGCCTTTTATTACACTTGCCTGATCTAAAAACAAACAAACAGACATTTCACTATCCTCAAATTAAAACCTCACTTTTTGCTTTGTATATGCCTTGCTGTATTTAATAGATGAACCTTAAACATATGAGCAAATAAAACATATAAACTCAGCTGAAGATACTTATATTACTCTAGATAACTGATAGCCCTTTGAATTTCAGACATTATATTTTTTTCCTGGAAGAAATGGGCTAAAATAATTATTATATTCTTTTTGAACATTCAAACTGCTAATGGAAATTATGTTTTCCATGGAAACAAAGATTACTAAGAGGGTGCTTAAAAATGGATGTGATACTCAGTAACGGTCATTACTGCAATCCAGAAATTAAATTTTAGGGAGGTTTAATTATTGTTTATCCTGCATCTCTAGTGAAGTTATTTAGCAAAACATTCTGTCCTGTATCTTTCAGTAATGTGTTAAGAATATTATAACATAAAATTGCATGTGTTCCTTTGTTTAAAAAAAAAAAATCTTGCAGCTCTTAACTGTAGGTGGAATACTGAAATCTGAACACTGCTACAGATTTCCTTACAGATTATGAAACCAAAAGTTGAATCTTAGAAAATGGGCTCTCACCCTCTCTCTCTTAAAGCTGCATTCCCTTAAAACAAGGTCTTTTTTCCCTTTGACTTCTACCTACAGAATAATAAAAATATAAGTAAATGCTCCTTTTTTATCAAGGTTTGTCTCAGGTCACAAATAGAAATAATTAAAAGGGACTTCTTCAGGAGTGCAGTCCCTCTAAACCCAAAATGTCACAATGTACCATACAGTGCTGCTACAGCTCAGACACCTATCAACATCTATCACTCAAGCACGCGCCTCAACAGCCCTGCTCCCTTTTCTGATTAGAGATCAGAGTTGCTTGAGTTGGCTTACAGGGTGTCATCCGTTTGAATGACAGATGTCTGTGTTGGAGTGCCATTCTCACTGCTTTTGTTTTGATTGTGAAATGTTACACTTATCTAGCACAATTCAGGCTATTCTAAAATGAATAAAAATTAAGAGGGTAATTTCTCTTTCCACAGGCTTGAGAAGAAATATTTCATTTCTGATTTAAATTCCAAAAACATTAGCTCCACGTGCAATACCCTTGCTAGGCTTTGTTTACTCAGTATGAAGTGTTTTCTACAAGAATCTTTCAGTTCTCTTCAGTGAGATTTATTTTTACCATAAAAAAAATTGTAACTTTTCAGTTTAATCAAGCCTCAGAAAAAGCAGGTAGCATGTGAAATACACCAGCACCTACCACAATTATTGTCAAAGTACTCCAAGAAAATGATACACACACACACACATACACACACACATTATTTTACGTTATAGTTCATGGTTCTAAAAAAAACATAAACCATCTACAACTTGCACTAAATACGTCCATTGTTAACAAAAGTTTTCAGGACTGATGCTGTCATTCTGGTAACCAGTTCCAGTAGGAGCAGAGAGCTGTGTGCCTGCATGCTCCAAGCTACTCTTTCCTACTTACAAGAAAATTGAGCGGAAAAAAAAAAATTAAAAAAAAAACTAAAAAAAAAAAACAAAAAAAAAAACGGGCAGATTGCTCTTCCGGACAACATGGTAGCAGTGAAATGAAATACCTAGACAGACTTACCGAAGAGCTTGCTGGGAGTGTCCTCGCTGTCATTTGATTCCACAGGCGCAAGCAAGGGCTCATTCAGCTCGTTGTCTGAAGTAGCTGCCTTGTCCTCACCTCTCAACTCTGCATTCATTTCACTCCGCAGTGACAGCAAGGGCTTACTGACTTGTCCAGCTATCATTGGATCCTAGGATGGGGGAAAAAAAGAGTGAGGGGGGAAAAAAGTGGCAGCTTTGGTGTGCGTATACTCTCTCTTCCACTCCCTCTCTCTCTCACACACACACATACACACACACACTCTCTCTCTCTCTCTTATCTCTGGCTGCTCCTGCTGTTATTGCTGGCTGCAGTCAAGTGAAGAGCTATTACAGATCCAATGAGTTTTCCATTACTCCCCACCCTATTAAAGCTCAACTAGCATGTGAGAGATTCAGGATGCTTTGGAGAAAAACTTCTATGAAAGCAACACAACCAACACAGCTT
Organism: Turdus rufiventris; assembly: GCA_013186435.1. Classification (NCBI taxonomy): domain Eukaryota; kingdom Metazoa; phylum Chordata; class Aves; order Passeriformes; family Turdidae; genus Turdus; species Turdus rufiventris. The sequence goes on from PYHW01009642.1 coordinate 397,569, forward strand.
TAATTGTGGGATGTGCTTTTTTTTGTGTGTATGCTTTTACACCTCACCCTGTCCTTAGCATAGTAAGAGAAGAAATTCCTATATGCTCTGATACCACAGATGAGGAGCCCCCTGTGAGCGCTCCACAGTGATTTAAAGAGGTATCCTCAGCTGTATAACATTAACAAAATCAAATACACAGTTTCTAGCATTCCAGCTTTTCTATGAAAACACACAGCATCAAATAATCATTTCGTTACATACTTTTAACAGAAATACAGTTTTCTTCTAGCTGTTCCTGTCGTTGGGATACCATGCTCCAAAAGTCCATAAAGACACAACACGCATTTTTCTTTTGAAAATAAAAACCACAGAAACCATTTTCTAAAAGATAAAATTAGGGAAGATACTTACACATACAGTTTGCAATTATTCTTGTGTTTGCAACATTATATCCCCCATAAAACACTACACACACATATAAAGACACACATCTAAATTTTTTCTTGATGATCAGAATCTGTTTTATCTTCTGCTCATTGAGGACATTTAGGGGTCAGGCATTATTTCCAAGCACACGCAGCTATTCCGTTTGCAAAATAATAAGCATAATATCATGACAGCACAGAAAGCAGAGTTTTAAAAAAACTAAAAAAATGAAAAAGAACAAGTGACCTTGTTGCTCTCTCTAGCAGCTATTTATTGCAAAGTTCATGCCTAAATGGTTCCTATGCAGAGAACAGGTGACCAGCGAGCAAGTAGGTTGGCTAGCATGTTCCCTCTGTCCCATCCTCACATTGGTCGATGTTTGCCTGTGGGTTTTTTAATGTATTCATGTCTGAAAAGTGAATTTGATATGACACATGATAATCTATGAAAATGTTAATCAATACAAATAGTTTAAGCTGTCATCAAATGCACTTCTTTAGTCAATACTCATATTGCCGAAAACAATGTCACTGTCACCAGGGCTTAATTTGCACAGCACTTAAATATTGGACTCTGTGCATCAATGCACTCCTCTTCAAATACTGTAGGTAAACACATTTTCTCCCTATTTAAGGCTGAAGCACTCAGCACGCATTTAGTTGAGCCGAATCCTCCCTTTTGAATACCTTGATAGGTCCACTGGAGGGCAAAATTAATACTTAATTGAATCTCACAGTCATCAAAATAATCAATACTTTTTTATTATTTATTCTTTACAGTCTGTTGACTGTTTCAAACCTCTGAGGGAATGGTGGAAAGGATTCATGGCTTTGAAACACTGTCATTTAACAAGGTAATTTTCAGTGGGGCATTAGGGGTTGTGAAACATATAATAAAACAAAAATGGTGGCTTATAATAGGAAGAAAGAAAAGAATTATATTTCTGCCATCTAACAAAACAGGATAAATAAAAAAAGCAAGTGCAAGCAGGAGAGGGAGAAAGGAGGGGGAGAGGGAAAGAAAGACTGGCTTTTGAAGGGTTTTATCATATCAAGAGCAGAGCTGAGCTTTCATAATGCTGACATTTCTCATTCTGACAATCCTAAACAAGTGGAAAGGATGAGATCGCAGATATCATCTTTCATCACATTCCCCAGCTTAAGAACCAACATGACAGCTTCTCTTCCCTTTACACTGTTAATTACTAAATAAAATACTGCTCTCTGTCAGCATTAGATTATTGCAGATAGCAACCACAAACATTACTCCATTGTTTTGTTTTGCCTTTTTTTAAACCAGTGATACCTACCTTGAACTCTTCAGAAAATAAATTAGGCTTGTGTCTACATATTGTAAATATATGAAACATAATCAATTTAATCAATTTGGTCAATCCATGTTATTGTCAGGCTAAATTGCTGGCAATTTATTAACATTTCATTTACTGTATTTATTAGACAGCAACAATCTGAACATTTCTTAGATGTTTCTGGAGAGGAAACAAAAACCAACAGATTTCTTTTACAGACACTGTAAAAATCTCTGACTTGTTTTGCCTCATAGTCATAGTGCACTATGAACAGTCATTTACTGAGGCAAAAAATTTGTTTGTTTTCATATACTAAATAATGTATTTTAGCCAGTTTTGCAGCTAAAGGTCATTGTGAACATTGTGAGCATTGTTTCAGCCTGTGCTGCTTCTCTCAGTTTCAGCTATGCAAAACTAACATCAAGATTTGTTACTAACATCCATAATAACTGTTAATCAGGACAAAATTTGACCTTTTTCATGAAAGTAGTTTGGGGAGAGAACTAATCATATCCAAAGAGAAAAACTCCTGATCTGAGGGCTAACAGCAATTTTTAATGGATTTAATGGAATCTGTGGGATTCTAGATCAAGTCTAAGTTGCAAAATTCTGAAGTTGAATGCATGAAAAATGGGAGGAAGAGTAATGTGGGAAATATGACAGTACTAGGAGAAACCTTAGCTCTTCGATGATGGTGAATTCACAGCAGTTTCAACAGTGCCAGGATTTTATTTGTTATGTGTATCAATAATTTGGCCTCATCTGGAGTACTTTGTTCATTTCTGGTTAGCCCATCTAAGAAAGATACATCAGAAAAAGGTCTAGTAAGAATGATAAACTGATCGAAAGGACTGGGAGTGCTTACAGAAAATGTGACTAGGAATGAGCATGAACAAAGGGTACAAGAAAATAATGAGCAGAGAGAAAATGTAGATCAGAAACTATTCACCCTAACTCATCTGAGGAGAAAAGGTGCCTCCACTCAATTGGGAAAAAGTCATAAATGTAATAATAATAAATTATATTTTTCCAAACAGTAGATGGTGGAAAACCTGTGGAACTCGTTGCTGCAAGGTGTCACTGAGACCTGCGCTGCAGTAAACATCAACATAGTCACTCACATGGTTGGGCATACTATTAGCAGTGAATTTAAAACAGCTTGGCATACACACAGGCAAGGACTATAAAAAGTGAAATAACATAAACTGCTGCCCCCTCCATCAGGCAGCACAAGAACCCGTAGTTAACCCCCAGGGTACCTCTCTGTCAGGTGGTAAATAAATGACAACTTACTCTCTAAGCAGACGGATTAGATACTGTCCAAATTTCTAGTCTACATGAAGACTAAATAAATTACTTAAACGATGACTTAAGGAAAGTTATGTTTCCTTGAAAAACATACTAAAAATTGGACATTTTTAAACTTCAGGTCTTCAATTTCTTTCTGTGCTTAAAAACATGTCTGTTCTGCAGGGAATTATGCATGATTAAAAAAATATTGGTTTTGCAAAACATGTAATAAATTGTAATTCTAGTGCACAGCAAGTGGCCTAGTCTGCAAAATCCCTTTGATCAAAAGGATTTTTTCCTCTGTTTCCTAATGGTCTCCCTAAAAAAATTCTGGAGTAGTTACTATGACAGCTGCAGGCCCAGCAGCCCTCTCCTCCTCTTCTGCTCACCTACAAACCCATCCCAGAGAGGACCAACAGCACTGGAGAGGATGCATTGAGGCAAGGAATTGTGTATGCATCTTCAGTAGCTCATACTGTCAGGATCTGTTCTTTTGCACTGGATGTCTATGGGCTTGGCACTCAGCATTTGCTTTTTGAAAGGTGGTATAGGTCAGATTACACTTTGCACTGTAACACAAGCTCTTCTGTTCACTGACACAAAACACAAAAGTTTCAGCTTTTCATGTGCAAAACTGAAAAGTCTAAGAATGCATAAAACCAACAAGATGAACTTTGTTGAAAGGGTTTATATGCTTTAAGTGCGAGGCAAGGTCACATAATGCTTCAGAATTTCAGGGTTCAAGTTATAAGAGAACTAAGGAATCACAATCCTCTTATTCAAAATAAAACTGTATACACCACACATGGAGTGACAAATTATACACACATCTCTTGCAGATACTCATATAACTTGTCATCTATTTCTTGTCCAACTAACACTAGTACTTCCACACTTGCCTGTTTCCTGTGAGATTTCCCTGACAGCTTTGTGCTGCAAGTGGTCCTCCCTGCTGTGTGTCTCCCTTAAGGGGTGGCTTATACCTGCTGTAATTCAGTCACTGAATTGCTACACCACTCTTCAGCTCTACCACTCCTTGATGGTTTAATCTGGCTGTTGTGCTTAATTTAATAGTAAAAATCCTGTGGATTTGCAAATGCAAATTACAGCTCTGGTAACACACCCTCTTCTAAAAGCGAAAACCTTTACTTTTTTCTTATCTGAAGGACTGTACCAAGTACAGGAGAACATTTATCACTGTGTTAAAAGCTTTGCCTTTGCACTTTGAGGGTAAAGGTGCAGTTTCTAAGCAAAACTATTTAGTAATCAAAGATAGCTTTTAAAAGAAACTGTATAGGGTTTGTGTCAAACATGCCCTAGGCAGAAGTCTAAAAATGAATTACTTTCTTCTTTAATGTAGGACTTGGGTGATAATAGAGCTTTATAAAGGCTTCATGTACTGATTTAGCCACTGGTCTAAATTTTGTACTTACTGCGTCATAAACATTTTGCTCTGAATGTAATTACTTTCTAAATTCTACTTCAGAGAAAAAGTAAGATCCTCTGTTTTGCTTTTTATTTTACCTTTAGTTTGAAGCTAATTTGCACAGAATTTCCCCCCCCACCACCACCAGCATAGAAGTATTCAAAATCAATTTTCTACTTTTCTTCAAAACATTAAATAAATCCTGCCCAAACCTCCACATCCAGTCATGATATTTCACAGACTTCTGTTTGAGACCTACAAAATGCATTTGTTTGAGAGCAAACACAAAAATTCTACTAATAAACATGAAATTTACACTTTGTAATTATTTATTATTCCAGTGACTGCACTAAAATTTATACAAATTGTAGCTTTTAAATTTTTTTAATCAAGATAGAGCACGATCCCAAACTTGGATAAAGCTGTTCTAAGGTGCATCTCTTCTAAAATTTCTTTTTTTGGTAAATACCAGTGAAATTTAGGATTACCTTCTCCCTTGGTCTTCTTATGAGAAAGTTTGTTTCCTTCTTCCCAAGGTTTTATTTTGTTTGTTTTTATAAATAAAGATCTCTTACATACAACCTTCTTAGATTCTTTCTTCTTTTAACTTTGTTTTATCTGCTGTCACTAATGTGCTGATATTTCCAGCCCAATCTATTCATAGACTGGTTTATGCAAACTACTTTGATTCAACCTTTTGTCCCCTGCTAGCCTCTGACCATTTCTACCTGCTGGCTCTTATTTCTCTGGAAAAGTTACAGGGAAAAATCTCATTTTCTTCACAGCCACTTGAACCACCACCTTTGGATGGATGTTTATAAGCAAAACAAACAAGCTGATACATGGTTATTGATCTCTCATTACTACTTTGATCTTGAGCTTCTATTTACATATTTATGTCTCTTGCCTATATTACTCATATTCAGATTACTAAAATCTTCTGTATTACCTCTGCTTTCTCTTACAGCAAAAAGCTGATGTAACATCAGCTCATCTCACTCAATATGAATATTACACCCAAAACAGTCTCTGCTTTTCTTCAGCTAGAATAGTATTTATTCTCCTCATTAAATTCTCTGTAGCTAAATAGAAAGTTGTAGAAAAAGAAAGTTCTCATTTTCTCCCTTTTCTTTATACTAGTGTGGCTTTGGACATTTTGTTTTTCCAGTGATATTCATTTTCCCATATAGTGTCCAGGTTGCAGTTAAAAATAGTTTTCTGGTTAAAAATAATGCAGCTAGTTAACAAAACGGTGCTTAATTGTACATATTTTATTAGTAATACTGAATGAACTATAGCAATTTAATTTGGAAAGTCAGAAAAAAAATCACTGCCCATGGTGACTTCTTTTTCAGAAATATTCTTCTCAAGTTAAGCAGTAATGATAGGATTGTCTACTTCATTTATTTACTTAACTTTAAGTTCTGAGGAAATTTAAATGGTTACTGTTAATTAGAATAACATAGATCTGACTGGAAAAATAAGTTTTACAGAAACTTGTGAAGCTTTTAATTGTTGTTTCAGGAATCTTTAACAGAATTAATTTTATTTCTTTTTTAAACTAAATTTTAGGTATCAATGTCCCTTGAACTGCTGTGCTTTGAGATTGAGGTACTACAATGTGTTTTCAAATCATACAAAAAAATCCTCCACTAAAATTTCCCCCCCACCCCATTTCACTATTTTCCCTAATGATACTATTGCACATATTTCTTATACCTATTAAAATCAAGGTTCACAACAGAATTTCAATTTGCTAATCAGGCTAGCTACAGGCTACAGGGAAGAGCCACACAGAAGCTGCCCCATAGTAAATGGCTAGGACACTATTTATTTTACAATCAGTTTGGGTTTATTGCTCTAAATGCACCCCAGCAGTCATGCTGCAATCTTTAAAAAGGAAAGCAAGGCAAAGAATGTTGGTTGCACCATAGAAGAAGTAAGGAACAATAATTCTGGTCCAGAAAAGCCATTTCCTAATCCTGTTGGGAAAGGAATATGTGCACTAATGAATCCATACTTTGTGTTTTTCCTGACACACATGACACTTAGGGATCACTAATGCCAGCGTACACACAGCACAGAAGCTTTACTCTTAATATTGCTTTAAAGTCTTAAAAGTTGACCTTAATGCTTCTGATGCAATTATTAGTCTGATTTAAGGATCATACTGCTATTTTTGTTACAAGAACACTTGTTTAGAGTTTTATGCCAGATCCAGGGTGCAGAAATTTGAAAGTTTCCACTATTAGATAACAAGAGTTTTAATTTTGGCCTTGGCCTGATTGTAGTGATTCCACATTTAAATGACATACTGCCTTTCTGCTCATCTATCTGTGGACGTGTCGGAAAAGTCTGTATGTATACACAGGTCAAGAGACTATTTTGGGAAGGACCACACTTCTTAAAACACATGATAGACAACAGCTCACAGCCACTAGTAGAAATAACAAGTCCTGAGAGTGGTGAGAGAAATCAGCCTTCTTCTAGTTAAAGATTCTTGGAGTTACACAAAACCTGACCCATTTTTGAGAAAGCAGACAATCAGGCCCTAGAGATCAGGATAGAGCAAAGGCAAAACAGGCAATTTTGACTGGGAACAATGTGGTTGAATAAGCCTTCAATGCATTTTCCCACTCATTTCATAGAATCATTTAGGTTGGAGAAGAAATTTAAAATCATCAGACCAAGATATTTCCTACATTTTTTTCATTTGGTTTCCTGAAAGAAGGAGATGCTGTAGGAGAGCAATTAAAACTGAAATTAGAAGATCATCCTATCAGGGTAAGATTGACTCATTCTCCATATGAGTAATGAATGATTCCCAGTGTTCTGTCAATTCTATTCTGAAGGAGCCATGTCAAACGTAAGAAAACATCCAGAAAATGTCAAGCCTGAAAGAATAACTTAAATTTTTATACTGTGGGGCCAACTTACCAGAAGACTTGGAAAAATCCAGTGTGAAGAGGAAAGCATAATTTTCCATTAAAAGAAAAACAAAATAAAACAAAACAAGTTCTATAAAGGTATTCGTTCATTCCTTTTATGGAAAAAAATACCATTCTACCCTAATGTAGAGTGTCATTAGGTGTCTAACTGATCCCTGCTATAAAACAACCCCAACCTTCTTGTTCACCCTGAAAATTATTTAATATGGTGGTGTTTTAGTCTCCACACTGACCATGTAAGAAGACATGAACCTGTTCACCAAATCACAAGTGCTCTTTCATAAGCCTGCCAGTTTGAAAATTTGTCTTTTTTCTTGTTTAATATTTGCTCAATTTCGATTTTAGCTAGTTCTTAAACCCAAGGCCTCTCTTTCCAGATGATTATGATACATGAGAAGAGGTCATAAGGAAACTTTGAAATTAAGAAACATAATAAAATTCTCTCTGGCATACTTGAGTCAGTCTTTCCAAGGTGTAAGATTTCTTACTAGGATTTCTACCACAAAGCAGTAAAATTATAATAATTTGGCCTAACCAGAAATTTAAATATTCTATTGTATGCCGTTTGTCTATATACTCATTTTTAAGGCTTTGTCAACCATGCACACACTAGAAATTACTTTGGGTGAAAAAATATCAAAGTCAAAATTCAGCTAAAATTGCTTTCTTTTAGAAATCAGCACATCCGGAATCCACACCAAAACCAAACTTACAATAGCTTTTGATTGTTTCTCGGGTATGAGAGAGAAGCTTGACCAGGCTGTATAATAGGGACTCAGAGTGATTGAAAGAAGCTTTCCTCTTAGTTAAACAAAAACTTAATTTTACGTAACATGTCTGGATTTTCATGATGTAAAACAAAGAAACCATTAACTTGAATTTTTGGTGATCAGAGCATGGGTTAAATAGTAACCCAGCTCAGTGGTTAATTTGATTACTTGCATTTGGTCTAGGAAGACCCAAATCAACATCTATCAGTAGTCAGCTGTGGACCCAGCTACATGAGGAAAGTTGCTTCAGTATAGCTCTCTCCAGAAATTCCATCAAGCACCCACAATGTAACATCTTCAAAATAAACTTTGTTGAAATGTGTAAAAATTCATTATAGTGCAATGAAGCAACATTTTCTAGTGAAAACTCTTGTAATATTACTTTAGCTTCAGTTTCATCCAGGTTTTTGATTGAATGCCACTTTTTAAATGGTTGAAATTTACAATACAATACATAGTAATAACCTAGACCAGTCTGGAAGTTCAGTATATATTTTTTTTGCAAATCTTTTAAAATTCTTTACAAATACAATTGAAACACTTAAACAAATAGCATCAGGCAAATCACGATTTCACGAGAATATCACAATCAAAAATTGATGAAAACTCTTCAATCCAAAATTGCTCATTTTTATCTTGAAGCAAGTGAGAAAGTCACAGCAAGTCTGCTTTAACTTCTTGTAAAGGCTGAAGTCTTCCCAAATATGAATCCAAACTTAGGATAGCTCAACCTTAATTTTATGTGTTATGTGGTTAATAAGTTAGTCTGCTCTTCATGGAGCTTTCCATAATACAGCACACTTGAATTTCAGTGACAAGTATGGGAAATTATTTCTTTTCTGGCATTTCTACTCATATCATACTTTCTAGGGGTGGACCTTCAGATTTCCTTTTATCTACTCTAAGCATAGAATAGAAAAGCAATAATGCCCATCTTTTGAAGAAACTGAAAGCCTCTCCTGATCTGAGGCTCACAGACTAAAATGTTATTTTCTTTTTCCAGATACTAGAAAATGCACTGCAGCTTCCAGGTTAAGAGGAAGAATCCCAAATCGTTTTCCTATCATTCTTCTATGTTGAAATAATCTGACAACAGAACCTGCTGCTACAGCTGCTAAACATACTTAATAATGCCACAAATACTGCAGATCAATAATGCAATGCTTTTTATATTTCCCAAGCCTTTCTCATTGATGAATGAGTGCAATTGTTTTTTTAATCATTACAAAAGATCTTCAGGGTTACTTTTCTTCGTACCAGGTCTTCATCAACACCTGGGTACCACATATTTCTTTTCATATTGTAGATCACAATATTAATGTGACTAACACTAATTTCTAATTAAATGCACTCCTAATTTAACATGCCTTTAACTACCACACAGCTTCATATTTCTAATGAAATTTGCATGAAGATTTAAAGAACTTGAAGCCCAAAGGGTGCTTCACCTTTTTATCAATAGCCTTCATCTGCTGGAAGTTGCAGCTATACTTATAAACTCCCAAGGTTTTGTTCATTATGCTGAGGTAGGATGTGTCACACACCAAACACTGCAACAGTATTATGTGCTGGACATATGGGAGGATCTCTTCAATACAAAGCAGTTTTTCTGTTTAATGCTTTACAACAGAACAGCAAAACATTTACCAATCATTTTGGCAACAATTACAGTAACTAGATTATCAATAAACAATGATTGAAGCATTTCCCAGATCTGCTGATATTTTTCTACATGAACAGTCCTGTTCTTTATTGGATACTGTTTGGTTGGGGGATTTTTGGAGGGTTTGTTGTTCTTCAAAACAAACAAAAAAATTGCCGTACAACGATTTGCCATTGGGTCCCTATTGTTTCTTGAGGAAACTCCTTCAAAACAAACAATATCTTAAGGAAGGAAAAATCAGATCAGAGGGTAAACCAAAACATGCAACTATAGCAACACATTGGTGCTAACACCTGGTTTGTGCAAGCTGGCTGACACCACTGGGCTGCTCAGTTTCACCCTAAAAGAGTAACTCTCACTGCTCTACTCAGGGAGCAGTCACAAGTGTTGCTGATTTCCTGTTTTAACAGGAGAAAAATATTTCCAAATATCCTATTATTGTTTATGACATGTATACCTAATGTATGCACTTATATGCATGTAAATCTTACATATATAAGAAAGTTTTTAGCAGGCCTGATTCCTTCCCAATTCAGCCTTTTGAGTTGCTACCATGTACTTCAACAGGGACAATCACATAATCAATTCTCCTCATGAAAAATCACTGAGATCTATGTAAGGGCGCTGATTTTCTTGTCATTGAAATCAATAACAAGATATCAATAGGTATCCCTAAATGTAGCTTAGTTATTTAAAAAAAAAAATAAGTCAACATAATCTCCTAATACTATTTGTTTCAAATTACTTTTTTACCTACTTTTTAGCCTATTACAAACTTTGCTATTTTTCAAAATCAACTAATAAATATCATCCTTGAAAGTAAATTTTTCCTTCCAATTATTACTGTTATTTTTTAAAATGGCATAATTTTCAATTTTTAAAATATTTTTCTTTTCTTTGTATGCACAACCCATGCACAAATATGCAGATCATTACTATAGCTGCTTTGGTAACATTAGCATCCCATAAATGAATGTTAAGAATCCATTAATAACTTCAGAATGACTAAAAATACAAAAATAGAGCAATAAAATGCAGAATGTGAGTTTTAATCACAATCTCACCATTTTTGTTCATTATAAATTATTTTCATGCGTCAGTCCAAATGAAAATTGATACTGTGTGTTTGGCATATATATTTGAAGAAAGCATCCTTACTTTGTACTTAAAGGAAAGGTTCATCCCTATGTCCATATTTATCGTTAGTTTTCTGAACCTAGAGACTACATCTATTTTTAGTTTGCATACGCAAAACCAAAGAGGCACTTGGGTTTCCTGCAGCAAGCCTGAGTATACTAGCACAGCTGCAAGATCATGCAGTGTTCACACCATCTTTGACCTTTCTGTTAGTCCTCTTACAATAAAAAATAGTATTTCCTTTGTGGGAGAGGAAGTTTGCCACCAGATGCTTACAATAGGAGGGCTGGCCTCTTGGAGGCTCAGCTTTGACAGTGAAACTGTATGCATTGCCAGGCAAGCCACCTAATCCCTACAGATTGTTTAACCAATTTGCAAAGGAGAGACCAGGGCAAGGGTGTCTATTTTGACTCTTAAGCCTTCCTGTGAAAATTTGTATAAGTAATTTACCCTATCCCCACAGAGTCTTTACTGAACTCTTTCTTGCTCTATGCTTTTCTAAGGTTTAATAATACCTAACTTGGAGTTACGTAAAAACTAACTTTCCTCAAACTACACTCACAAACTTTTAGTTATATTTACTGCTAGGAAAATTTCCACTATATTTAAGTACACCATTAATAATTTTATCCATTTATTCCTTTTGTTAATCTACTCCTTTAATGATTTACCTGCTTTCAATATCTTCAGATATCCATTTTCTCATGTGTTGAGCAGATAATCTAGCAATGCATATTTAACCAATCTATTCCTTACATCAAGAAAAACCCATCTCTTATTCTTAACCTGATGGCACTTCTGATACATTTCACAGAGGTGCCACAGGTCTTGATTGTGCTTGTCAAACTCAACACTGGGACAACTTCAAAGGGTCTTCTAGGAGTAAAAGATGCTTTTTCCTTGCTGTCTTTGTACTCAGACTTCTACATTGTATGCCCTCCATTCTCCCAGCCTAAGGAGCTCAAGAAGAATTAGGAAAGCAGATCTTCATTGCAGAGAAGGCAGGCAAGAAAATAAAATACTGGAAGAAAAGAGTTCATGTCAGCTGTTATCAGACCATATTCTGTTATGTTACTTTTTCTTCCTACCACTGCACTTTCCTCAGGAATATTCCCTTTCCAAACAGTTATCAATATGACTACCCTTAAAATCTCAGTAGGTGGTTCTTATTTTTTAAACCTACTGAAATGCTCCTCCTGCTTGTGGTGACAGCAGTTGCTCCCTCTTGAAGATTTGCACTGTTTTGGTGAGCTACTACATAATAATGTCTAGTAGCCAAGCACCCACACAATTATTCACTCCCCTCTCCTACAGGGTGAGGAGAAAACAGAGGGGGACACAGCTTGTGGATCAATATAAAGACAATTTGATAAGTGAAGCATAAGATGCATATGCAAACCAAAATAAGAAATTTTTATCATCACTTCCCATTTACAAGCCAATTCCAGGGTAGTGAAGCCTCACTGTGCATAACAGCTACCTGAGAAGATAAACACCACAGACACAAATAACCAAAATCCATCCTTCTTTTTCTCCCTGCTTTTAATGCTGAACACTAAATCCTATGTATGGAATATTCCTTTGGTCAGTTGGGGTCAGACATCCCAACAGCATCATAGAATTGAACAACTTGGGTTTGAAGGGACACTATGATCAACTAGACCAGGTTGATTAGAGCTCCAGCTAACCTGTCCTAAACATTTCCAGACACGGGACACCCACAAGTTCTCTGTGCAACCTGTTCTGATGCCTCACCACTCCCACGGTAAAGAATTTTTTCCTGCTATCTGATCTAAGCCTATTCTCTTTCATTTTGAAGCCATTTCTCCCTTCTCCTATCACTACAAACTCTTGTAAATAGTCTTCCTCCAGGGAGGCTTTACACAGAGACTGTCCCTTCCCAGCTTCTTGCCTGTCTCTAACACAGACACTGTGCAAGCACTGTTTTGTGATAGCCAAAACACTGGGGTGCCATCAGCATTATTTTAGTCACAAATCCAAAATACAGCATCATATGTGCTGCCATGAAGCAATTTGCCTCCAGCCAGCCAGCCCCAGTACTATGATTCACATCTACAACTAAGGAAAATGAGTGGAGGACCACACAATCTATGACATTGCTTGAGCTCCTTTTCACACAGACTGGTAGCTCTGCTCACTTCACAGGCCTGACAGTCCCTGCTCATGTGCTTCTTCTGCATTCAAACACAGGATCCTTTTTATCATTCCAACCTAAAATGTTACTCTGAAGATTGCTGAAGAGAAATCTTAGCAAAATAAAAGCATAAACAAAGAGACCTAGGCAAGCAGCAAATAAATACAAGTGGCTACATGTGGGATAAGAAAAAATTAAACCATCTCTTTTTTGTTCCCTTTCTCTTTCTTGGTTTTAGACCAAATTCTTATTCATAGATTAAAATCAGCTTTCATATTTACTTTTACCCACATTTACTTCATTCGTTTATTTGTTGGGTTATTTAGGTATTTCTCAGCATTTCATTATCTGAATGCTTAATTACATACTTTGATTTCTGTGTTTTCATGCAAGCTGGAGTTCCTCAGAATTCGTGTGGATATTAAAATGTTCTCTTTTGCCATAAAATCAAGTTGGTGGGTGATTACTTCAATGTGACACCTTATATAAGCTTACCATCATGCCTTCACTTTAAACATTGTAAGTCAATGAAATTATATTGCAGACAGTGACAAGACATACAATTTTGCCTGTTTGATATCCCATTACTGCAATAGCAGCAGCAATGGTTTTAGAATAAGCTTTTTTCCCCCAATAAGCATGCGCTACCAATTTTGCACTCACAAGTAGGGCATCTTCGTAGGGAGCACAATAAGGCCACTTAAGTGACTATCACAAAGTATTTGCTTGTTTCCAAGAGAATGTAAAGTAGTACACCCACAGGCCTACATAGAGAATTACTAGTAAAAATAACCAGCATCTTCTACATGGAATCAAAACACTTCTTCACAAAATTCATTCACTTGTGCAGTCAAAATAACATTAAATGTTCTCAGATTTGATGCTTAGCTAGGATATGAGATCAATTTTGTAGCACCAAGACACGTGCACAGATATTCCCTCACTAAAGCACAGCAGAAAAGAGAAATCGCAGTCTCCATACAAGTAACACTACTTTTACAATTCTACCAGCAGTTTCCAAACTTCCCTCTGCTCACATTTCAGCTTCAAATCTTAGCACACACAACAAAATTTCTGTTGGGCTCAAAACTGCCTCTTCATGTGGGAAGCCAAGAAATTCATAAGCTTTGAATTCCAAAGGGATTACTTTGGGGAACAAGGGGAAAGGGGAGAGCAGGAGGGGGAGGAAAGGAGAAGGGGAATAATCCAAATTTTAGAGGACTGTGACTATTAAGCATCAAATACCAATCTCATTCTATTTCAAGTCCCAAGTGTTATATGGAAGAGAAGTTCATAAAGGAAGGAAAAATCTAAAGCCACAATAATATTTTTTAAAAATAACAATTAAAAAAACCAACAACAACAGCAACAAAACAAAAAAAAATCCCCAGATGGACTACTTTTCAGTTTTCTAAGGTCATACATTCAGTGTGAAGAAACACTGAATTCTGTTCCATGTATCAGTTAAAGAAAAGCTACTGAGAGGCTATGCTATAACCCACCTAGATTAATCAGTAACTCACCGGAGATCGGGGTGCATTAACATGAATTGCATGCTTAAGCAGCAATTCCCTGGTCTTCATCACATCAAAATCTGCCTTTCCTAGTAGTTTAAAGCATTTATAATTTTAGAACTCTTACATGGCCAGATGCACAAAGCTTCACTTAAGGAACTGTTCCCAGCTCTACATCATTTCCTAACCTGTCTGATTCCAGCAGAGCAACTAACAGGAGGAGGACAGACAATCTAACCATACAAACTGTTGAACAAATTGTTCAACTGGGCTGATTTTCTGAAGAAAAGTTCTAGTTGCAGCCTTCCACTATTTTTTATTATGTTTTTACAAAGAAGATGGGGGGCGGG
>PYHW01009642.1:412623-446614 GCA_013186435.1 Turdus rufiventris
GGGGGGGGGGGAAAGTGAATGAATGTGCACTTATGAAGAGAAATCATTAAATGGAAATGCATTAAGTTCCACCTCTCTCTCACAACTACTATCACAAGCAAGGCAAAGCTTTGTAAAGACACACATTTCCTTTAATATCAAAGGGATCTGGAAGACCACAAACAAAGAAGAGTTATCACATGGAGAAGTGGCAACACAACTGAACACTTATGCTGGGCTTCCAACCCCAATGTTTAGAGGTCACTCCATGTGACTCGTGTTGTTCCATCTAGTTCCGCAGTTTTTTTCTCCTACATGAATTAGTGTCTGTAGACATCCCTAGTGGTCATTTAAGAAGAGATGACAACATACTGAAAAGCACTAACAAAAGCCCAACCAGATATCTCAAATTTGTTGTGACAGAGTAACGGAACTGCTGTGATGAAAACAAAGCCATATTTATACTGTGGTTAAATTATGGATTTAAGATATTGTGGTCATTTATCTATATCTGAAGCATATAAACCGGTCCTTCAAGCATGTAACCTTGGACTAATCATACCTACTGAAATCAAGATAAGTAGAAAAAGCACTTCTGTTTGTGACACTTAGAGATCTACTGGACAGAGAAATGTGTAACACAGGAATGCACAGTTTTGCACAGTTGTGGTGTCTGCTAATCTATATCATCAAAAGTCTTTCACCTCAAATTTCTCTGAGTCAGATAAATATTTTTTGCACTATAATCCAGTGAAAAATTGTAAAACACTGCACTGACTATGAATGTAAAAGTTAACATATGGGTTTGTGTTTATTTTCCTCTCCAAAAGTATTTCAAAAATTTGCTGGGTTTCATTCTTAATGTCTCTACAGACACAACCTAGGATCTCACTACCAAAGGGGGTTCTCTCCTTCCTTGTATATGACATTAACATCAGTAATAAGTTATGACCTCAGTAACACCTATTCTAAACCTTCTACTTTTACTAGGGTTGTTCAAGTGTAATTCAGCACTTCATTTAAGGCACTGAGATTGAAAAGGCAGACTAGAAAGTGGAACACAGTTTGTAACATTGTTGATGGCAAAGCACAGCTGAGTCCCTTTTCGTATCCCAGCTAGTGTCATAGATACAATAGTGAAATCTGACTTTGCGTAGTATGCGCACTCTGCACAGGTTTACATTAATATGATACTTTTAACAAAAAACAATAATGTGCATAGATACTACCTACAAACCTATTTCAACCTGGAGCACAAAAATCGTAACTTCACAGGAAAGTCACATTTTTATCTTGCTGTACTGCTTCAAATCCCATTGTTTTGTCTTGTACTATTTATTTGCAAGAAAAAAATTAACAAACCAGATACATTCTAAATACCAAAGAAAAAAACTTAAACTAAGCTTGGGGAAAATTTATTAGGCAGTTCCTATTTGCAACTCACAAGGGCAGAGGCAAAAAGTATGTACTCTGAATTTTTTCACCTATGACTAATATGCCCCCAATTTCCTTGCAGCTCAAGAAAACTTCTTACCAACACTGAAAATCCTTATATAATATGAAAATATTTAACATGCTAGAGCTTGTCTACCAAAGGAAATAAACTGTGAGCAAATAACATTATAACTGAGTATAGCTAGTCTAAGAGGAGTTCCTACTTTACATTCTCAATAACTTTTGGAGAGCATTCAGATCAGGTACGGTAATAAAACCCAGTTAAAAAGAAGAAGCTTCTCAAAATGCTGAACTGTAACTGATCACTCACTTGGAGGAAAGGACTGAAAACCTTGAAAACAATAGACTCCAGCCTAGAGACTTCACTTCTTATGTCAAATTTTGAAAGCTTGAGGTAAAGGCAAACCACACCAACAGCGTGAGTGAAGACTAAACAAATTTGCCAGATACGTACTTCCTAAGAGAAAACTGGAGGAGCTCTAACCTGTTCACAGTGACCGTACTGCCATCCAGAGGTAGACTGCAGCTTAAAACTAAGTGAAGTTCTCTTGAATTGGCATGAAGCAACGACCCCCTTTAGTCAACATTGCAGACTCCAGCTCTCAGGGAGCCATACAAGTGATATGGCAGTGGAATCCTGCAAGGGCCTGAGGATTATCCACTGTCCACTGTTCCAAGCATGCATTTGTGGTAGAATAGCCTCTAAGCATGTTTGGTTTTCTGTTGGGTTTTTTGGGGTTTTTTTGTTTGTTTTTTTTTTTTTTTTTTTAGTTTGTCAGAAAAGGGAAATAGCTCTGTACCAGCAGTCTCATTCTTCAGGATGGTTAAAGGCATGCACACAAAGCTTTGTGGGGGAGAATTCTAAAAAAAACCCCAAACCAACGAATAACATGGAAATAAGTGGGGACATGTTTTTTATTAAAGTGTTCAAGACACTGAGATATTTTTTGGACAGTAACCTGAGAGACATGGGCAGCTTACTGAGTCTAATCAAGAGATCTAGTTAATGGAGAATGCCAGGAAATAAGATTGGCATTCATACATTTTGTTTTCAGGCTTCTCTGGTGAACATTTCAGTTTATAAAGGGAAGACAAAAGATGGAGGACTACATCCCTTTCTTTTTATCTCATTCAGCAAGTAGAAGGAACTTTGAGATAAAATGTGAGAGATCATTTAAACCATAGGAAGAGGTAGAAATTAGACAGCATAAGAAAGTGAGCTGATACCCAGTTCTTGACTGGGTCCAAAAACCTGACTTGTGCAATATATTTGGTGTTTGCATCTGGCACCAGCAATTAAGAAGTGGATATATAGCTTATTTATCCAGATTAATACAAGTGCATTCTTACCTCTTGACCTGAGAATAGAGAGTCATTGCAATAAACATCTAGTGTTGAAATATGCAGCAAGGTAATATGCAGCACTTTCACATTAAAAATCAAGAAATGTAAAGTATTTAATAATTTTCCTACCTTCTTAATATAGATTTGCATGTGTGGGATTCTTAAAGCTGAAACACCAAAGATAAAAGGTAATAGGGAATGAATATTTGTCTGATGAAACAAACAACACAAGTCAAAGAAGACATCCCTACTCCATACAGTGCATTAGTTTCAATCATCTCATTCTGTAGAATGGAGGATTGACATGAGATATCTATACTATTACCAATAGTTTATAGAGTCTTAGCATAAGCGGTGTATCAAGCTGCTCAGATGGAAAAAGCAAAGGGCATTGAATAATTATTTGGAATTCAAACATGATAATACGTATATACAATCACATCCCTTCCTTAAAAAGAAATCTTTTGTCTGCTTGTTACCCACAGCCAATGCCACTCAAGACTCTAGAGAGACGGAGAAAGGATTCACTCTGGATGAGGACAATCAATCAAAATCTTCTCAGGAACTAGATATGCCTTTAGAACAGATCAATAAATGCTATATGTTGATCTACATCTGTAGAATCATGAAGACAGCATCAAAATGATACATATATACATATTAACTACTGCACATGGGTATTTATTTAAATAGTAATTCTAAATAAAACATTGAGTTTTGTTTTTATTGATACATGTCCATACATAAGCTGACATTGACCAAGACCCTCTTATTGCTCTATCAACCTGAAATTCTGCAAGAGATAGAAACAGAGAAGTGAAATATTAATGGAAAGTGGGATTTTCCTCACAATAGCCTCAATAAATATGTCGGTCAGGAGAAAAAATAGGTCAAAAAATAGAAAGCTTATATCTCCAATATCAAAGAAAAGAATGTTTGTGTCAAGTCTATTGGAGAAATTGCCATGAATGGTTCATCTGTGTGAAAATATGGTCCTTGCAATGCTGCTAAGATCAGCGAGACCTAGGATGATATGTTGAATAAGCAAGTTGCAGAAGTTAAAAATATCCATGGAAAGCTTTAATTTACATGTTTGTTTTCCAGTATTTTAAAATGGGTAGGAGAGAAAACTGTAAAAAATTGCTTTTTAGAACCATTCATTAGTTAGTAGAAAAAGGAAAGTATATTAAATGTGAATATTAAGGCAAAGTGCTTATAAATGACATTCAATGTTTTCCCAGTGTGCAAAATTTTTCAATTGAATTAATCTGTTTCCTCAGTTTTGGATCATTTGTACTTTTCCTTGTGGCCCATATGCTCCTGCTTTTCTATGCACAGTTCATCTTCCAACCTTTTCTAAATCACTCAGAAAGATAAAGTAAAATGAAATATACAGTACATTTAAACCAGAGAATTGAAAAACCATCTTTTTATTAGCCTCATATGTAAGGCCTTATCAGGGAAGCATACCCTAATTCACTGCCTAATTCTGCAAAAATCTTTGCATAGAAACCCAGTTGCCTCTGTTCCTTCTTTTGCAAGCAGGAATTTTACTGTAAACCTCAAAAACATTTTCATGAGTGAACATTTGAGAACTTAACCCTGTTGGGGGTGGCTGTAAAAATCAGCTGAAGTCTCTGAGGAGGTCAAAAGAGGCTGCATAGGTTTAACTCAAAGAGACTACTCTAAAGGGCAGCAGTCATTGGTTCTACTGCAAAACCATAATTTAACTCTCAGTGACTCGTCAGCGAGGATCATGCCAGACCTGTTGTACAAAAAAGGTACACACCTCAATATTGGCTAAATAAAGGTAGTTGTTCTACAAATTAACAATTGAATTTGTATGTGCCATGATTTATCACCTTCCTATATTTGCAGCCAAAGCAAAGAGAGAAATACTGTACTCGGGTATGTCCAGAAAAAAATATTACAGTACACCGTTGTGGTATTTTCTTTCTACCCCTTTTCCATACGACCTTCCAATTTATCACAGGTTGTGCTATTGTTTGAGTTTTACATAAGCTACCTGCAATTGCTTACTCTTTCCATTAACTGCTAGAGACTTGTTTTTCAGTGCAATGTGCTTACTGCAATGGGCTTTTATTGTCAATATTTTAATTTTAAAAATTCAACTAATTCATTAACTTCTATGTTTTAGCAAAAGGTCTTAACTGGGAAATGTTTAACACATCGTAGAATACACAACTAAGGACCACTAAGAGAGGAAGCTGAGGTGGAGGATGTTTTGCTTTTAATTTTAATGAGTATAATAGAAACTGAAGTGTCCTTACTCAAGGCATACATGAAAATAAAAAAAAAATCATTTCAAGTAAACACAAATTCTGCTTGAATTGTAAATGGCCCCTCTAGCAGAAATCAGACTAAGGTAGAAGCTTAAGTTCTCTTCTATATACCTATACTCTTCTTTGCAGCATTTTTCAGAATCCAGCAAAAAAAATTTAAGCCTGTACTGTAGAAAAACTGCCATTTCTAATTATCTTCTCACAAAACTGCAATTACTCTATCTTTAAGATATTTATATGAAAAAGTCTGCCAAGGCCTTGGTTTGTTTCTTTGGTTTGGGATTGTTTGTGGATTGTGTTGATGGAATAAATTTGATGTATTAACTGCCATTAAAAGGATATTTTTAATAATAGATTGAAAAATGCAGTGGGTTGGGTTTGCTGGTTCCCCCTTTCCTCCCTCATGGCCACTGGTGGACATTTACTTATGCAACGATGTGGGATAAACAGTCTTCAATATCTGAACACTTCAATTTGTGAAACAGAATCCCAGAAAACAGAGGATACTTTATTTCTCTGAAATCTACTGAAAGACAATAGCTGTGGGAGTGGGGGACAAGAGTATTTAGCTATTTTAGCTTTCAAAACCATACAGTCAGATCTTTTAAATCCCAGATTCAAGTGACTTTCTCATTTACAAAGCACGGTGCGATAGCTGACTTGCTTTGAAATTGAAAACAGTGTCAGGACATGGATCTGTTAGGGCAGTGTAAATTTGGAACAACTCCATCAACTGCAAAGTAGTTAAAATCATATACATCAGGGATTAGAAATTGGCCTATAATTTGCTTTAATTCCTTAACTATTTCAAGACAGAGATAAACCTGCCCCATATCAGTCAATTATTTGCTGTCACTAATGTTACAGCTATGTCAGACTCACTGACCACATTCTTCCTAATTGCTTCCCTCTTCCTACAGAGATAATTGTTCACAATAAAGGTAAACCAACATATGGTCTTTCACCTGCCCAGAAACTTTAAGGAGAAAATTGTCAAACAATCCTATACCAAGTATCCATTTGCTACCCAGAAGACTGAAGCTTCTTAACCAAAGGCAGATAAGAACTTGTTTTAATTTGTGAAATGTGAGCAATTTCTAAAGAAATTAAGGAAATTGGTTATAATAAGAATAGAGGACTAGGAAATTAACAGTAGAAAATAATTTTTATGGAACAGATAAATCTCACATGATTTTGAACCAAATGATTTAGTAGTTCCCTAATCATATTTTAAGCCTTATCGAAATGCCAGGCAATTACAACTCTACAGAAACAGAATAAAAACTCAGTGTAATTAACATTCAAAGTAGTTGCTAATTTGTCCATTTATTCGCAGCTCATGCAACTTCATAATAGAGTTCGTCAGACTAAACTGTTTAGATATGCAGTCCTTGTGCCAGCAGTTATTAAAACAAACAACACATTTATAGTACGTCTTTCTCTCAATCTGCTCAAGCTGAGCAAAAGCACATTTGAAGCTCCGAGACTCACACACAGTGTCCACTTTAAATAGAAAAATCTCATTGATTGCATGAAACTCGGGTCTCATTTTTGTCCATCGATCCCCTTGGTGACCTTCTACAGCATCAAAGCCCAGAGCGAACCCAATCTGACCCCGACTTTATGTGCATTATTATATTGAGAGACAGGAGCTACTTACAGTCCATGCCATTGTCTCCGTAGATATGTAATAAAGTATTCTAGAACTGCTCCTGCAGAGAACACTTCATGCACTCGGCATTTCCTTTTCTCTGTCTCTGTCTCTCTCTCTCCCCTCCAATCTTAAAATTCTTCTCTTTGCTGTGCTGAATGTTTCTTGGGGCTTTTTTCTTCCCCACCTCCAGTGGACAGCTCAAATGAGCAACTTCAGACTTTGACTAATACTCACATAACTCTCAGTAAACAACATCCTTCACACAGATCTATAACTAATAATAATGCTCTTTATTAAGCTCTCCTGTGAAACAATATGTCTAATAAAAGCTGCTCTCCATGCTGTTTTAATTATAATAAATCACCTTCATTATGATGCATACTTCAATATAACATGCCTAATGCTTAGCTACCTGGGATACTACAATAATGAGGACAGAGAGTAGACATCTTGAAGAAAGTTATTTACACACACTGAAAAATTCTACAGTATCGTACTGCTTTGCAACATGAATTTCAACAACTTTTATCTTACCTTACGGTTCGTAACATCAGAGCTGAAAAGAGCCAACCCCCCTGAAAAATGCTGTTTACACAAATAACAGGACCTTGAATACATCCCCTAGCATGGAAAAATAAGTCCTTGCAGTGCAATCATTTCTCTATAAATGTATAAAAGTATTTTACCACCCTGTGCAACAAATCAGTGATGAGACTATAGGCTGTTGTGCGCCGGTACCTAGGGATTTCATGTCAAAGTCAACTTCCTGGCAATCCCTAGAGAACTGCGCTGTGCACATTCTTGTGAAAGGTGTGAAAATCTGATTTTCTAAAATGGATCAGTAATTCTCTATGAAGGGGGAAAGAATCAATAAATCTTTGCTAAGTAGATTGTAAAGGAAAAATTATTCTTTCAGTGACAGTACATTAGGATCCTCCAAACAATCTCAATAAACTAAAGACATAGCATTTCTCCAGCAGCTACTTTTGACTTCTGATATATTTTCGTAATCTCTGATCATTCTGCAATGCACACACATTTATATTTGCTAAGCAATGTTCCATGTTGATGTTGATTTATGAGTGTATGCCATTATGCTCGGCTGTGAGTAGAAGAAGAAAATTATTAGCCGCTTGTAACCTGATAGATGTGATACAAGGAAATGTCATTATAACCATGCACACATATATGTTTGTTGCTGTATCTCTCTGTACCTACACAAGTATTCTGTACTCTGTGTGTATGTGTCTACACATTCATATTAATATGTACTACATTGTCTATAGCTATATGATTATTTTGTACATGTACAACTGTGCACATGCAACATATATGGGTACATTTTCAGGCACTGAGAGTTAATTGTAACATGTATAGTAACTGAAACTCTGCTAGGTTCTTCACAAATCTGAAAGGTGTCCATTCAGTTACTGCAGTAGCACATGCCACCTGGCATTTACACCTTCAAATTGTACAGTCATGTTGTACCTAAATATGTGATTTTTACATAGAAGCAAAAGTAGCATTCGCCTGAAGACAGCGTGATAATACGGTTTACAGCGAGCAGTCAAAATATATTGCCAAGTCAGAAGTGGGCTATGCACACAAGCAGAGGAATTTATTTGTCCTTTTTACACAATCTCTTTTTCCTGCTGCAGAGAGTAAGAGGATCCTGCCAGAAGTGTCTGTAGTGTTGTTTTTGCAGCAGTGGCAATATGCACAGTGTGGGCACTTAAATGTCCATTCCAATTCTAAATGCCAGTGCCTGTATGAAACTTAACGTGCTGGGTTGCATTTCTATTCTTGTCGCTCCCAGCACACAAGTATTCTGGGTGGTAATCTTTGAGGGGATGCATGCTGAGGAAAGGAAAAAAGATCTTTGTCCCTCTCCCTAATGTTGTAAAACCTGAAAGGAGAGGAAGCAGCCTCTGCTGCTCAGAGAAATCTACAGTCTGGAGACCAGTCTGTCTCTTGCAAGTAGACTTTAGTACAAACTCAGAAGATCAAGTCTAAAAAACCAGAATAACATGAGAAACTAAATACAACAGGAAGGGACAGGCAAGAAAATTTTGAGTTCATCACTCTGAAACTGCCTCATGTTTGACCCCCAAAACAGCACCCCCAAAAGACAGGGTATTTCAAGCCTATTTGTAGTTCTGAATGTTTTAAGATGCAGAACTAACAAAGCTAGTGACATCCTGAAAACCAATGCATCTGAAAAATTTCTCTGGCCTTTTTCAGATGGAATGAGGGCAGAAGCCATCAATTTTATAGCCAGAAGATCCAATGCTTTGTATACTTCCACAATTCAAGGAACCTGCTCACACAATTTCCTAAATCCTTTAAGCTTGTCTTACAGTTTTTGTGAGGGTTGTTTTGTTTGTACAAACAGGGCAATATAAGCAAGAGTGCTTGAGAACAGGTCCTGGGACCCGAAGTTCTCACCAAGCAAAAGCTGCTCAGAGGCTTAAACAGGCTCAACAATGGCACTGTTTCATGGGAGAATATGAAACATGGGAGAACACTTAAAAGTTGTGTCTTTTCCCACCCCCATTATCTCTACTATCCTTGAGTCCACCAGAACAAATGAGACTGGAGTAAGCAGACTTACTTACAATGACAAAACGACAAAAAGGAGAGCAACAAATGCGGTACAATCAATTCCCAATAAAGTTACCTCATATCATTGCCATGAGGGATGAAAGGCTAAAATTAAGCAGTCTTGGACTGGAAAATCTCCTTTTTTCCCTAGTACACCATAGCCAGGAGTTTGCTGCAACTTCTCCTCAAACCTGTGTATTTTGGACCATTTCAGAGAAGCATCTCAAAGTACTTTGCAAATTCAGATGATGAACCCGACATCACAACACCTCCTCACTGCATTTCAAAGAAAATAAATAAGGCCCATACATGTACATATACATATGCACACACACCGGGGTACCATCAACATTTTAAAGCAGCACTAGTCTTGACCTAGGTGACCTAGGTGAATGCTATCCAAGAAACCAGGTTAGCCAGATCAGTTCTTCCCTCATATTGAGAACTCACGGAAACACTAGCGAGTCAGAAAGGCACAGCCAGTCAGTGGCAGCCCATGGCCAGTATCCATCAAAGCAGAACTCTGATCCACGTAGACACACAACAATACTATATGCTCTCTTCCATCACAGAATCCCCAAATAATTTGGGGTATCTCAGAGAAATATACATTTTTCTTCTTTTACCACAGGTTGTCTTAATTGAAACAAAATCGTGGAATATTCAATATCTCTGCAGTATCACGAGTGAGAAAATAATATGCCAAGGGCCTAATACTACTTGCAAAGAAACATGCTTTTGGCGTATCCATAAAAGAATTTGTTTTGCTAAGGTCAGAGCTCATGATCTGCCACACTAGGTTTTACATGATATTGGAAAAACCCCATTCTCTCTCATACCATTATGTATCTTGCATTACACTTCTGAGGCTAGTCAGAACCCTCCTGAAGTCATAGTTCATACTTGTGTGCAGCAATCAACTACGCCAGAGTAGCACAAATAAACTGGTTTACTATGTAAGCATTTATTCAGACGCTTCTCTAGCCTGCACATACAGAACCTCTAGGTGTTTGGCTTCCTCTGTTATTTACAGTAATTTCATGATTATAAGCTGCACCTGATTATAAACTGCACTTCCGGGTGTCGGCAACGTTTCTTTCTTCATCTATGTATAAACCACACCAGATTATAAGCTGCACTTCAGTTCACAGCGAGGATGCTTGTGCAACAAAGTAACCAATTAGTAACAATCATGCAATCACAGGTTTTACTGGCAGGTGCTCAATTAACGAGCTCGGCTTCCCCCGCGCTGCCAGCGGGAGAGGGAGCCCAGCCCACCTTCCCCGCCATGGGAGCCCAGCCCACTGCCGGTGGGAGAGGGAGCATGCCCAGCCTGCTGCCGGCGGGATTGGGAGCCCAGCCCACTGCGCAACAGAGTAACCAATTTGTAACAATCTCGAGATCGTGGGTTTTACTGGCAGGTGCTCAATTCACAAGCTCAGCTTGGCCCGCGGTTCATACTTCCGGGTTGGCAAATTTCAGAACATTGTCCATATATTGGCCACTCCAGAATACAAGCCACTCTTCCGGATTGGGACCAAAATTTTAGTCAAAATGGCGTGGTTTATAATCGTGAAATTACTGTACATAAAGGTTGCTTTCTTTTGTTTCGTTCAGCGACATGATTTTCCTGGACTGCAGGAAATACCATTTGCTTAGGAAAAATAAAACCAAGAACTAATCAATCAAACTGAAAACAAACTAACAAACTAACTAGCAAACAAGCAAACCCACTTTTTATTTCCTAATATTTTCTAATATCACAGATTAGGAGAACATTGAATTTAGGATTAAATACTATGAAATTTGATAATAGTTTCTTCACAAAGGAAACAACACATACAGCTCACTCTCTGCCTGCACAAGCTGGATTTGTTGTTGCTGGACAAGAGCTATTTGGGTCAGGAAAGGGATTAATAAATTTTTGGTAGGTTGGTTAGTCCAGTTTGCTTTGTTTTTCATCTGCTTTATTTTTCTCATATTTAGACGTGAATACAAAATCCCTATGTCTGCTCCTGGAATGGACACCACCCACAATTTGTCTGCATGTTCGCATGATTACAACCACGACAAATCGTGGGTGTCTATACTCATACATTTGAGACTACCTATCTGTTTCTGAACTGCACTAAAAAAAAAGATGCTAAATAGTGTGGACCTCTGTTTAGAGATTTTGGATAAAATGCCTAAACATCAAAGGACATATACATATTCAAAGACCAATGTTTGTAGTTTGCACAAGGGGCCAAATCCCACGTCCACCAAAATGTAAGATTATCAGTGTTTGCAAAGAGGGGAGACCCCATCCAGGAAATCCAGATGGGTTTTCATGGAAACGTTGCATCTGAGGGTCAGGCTTTTTTTGATATGATCAAATGACCAGAACAAATTACACTGATGATACAACACAATAAAATTAATCTTATGAGCTTTAAGATGTGCTTTTCAGAATACAGAAAAGTTTCTTCCAACTACATTTTAATATAGTATTTTTTGACTCACTGTCATAAATAAATTATGTTAAAGATATTAATTAATTGAATTATACTTTCTGAACCCTTATATAAATGTTATATGCACACATATCTGCAAAATGTGCAGCATGTGCAAAATTTCAGAATATAATTCTATAACATACTCTTAGAAAATTTCAAAAAGGAGCTCTTCTATGTCACAAGCTAAAATTTGCATTTTTATTCAAATGCACATTACTCTCATACAAATAGTGTGAATTTTCAAATGAAATTATGGAGTGACCCTGTAGAAAAGGCTGAAACTTACTTCTCCTCTTACTGCCATGAAATTTCACTTGATTTTACAATGAAACACAGCTCATCACACAGTAATGCTTTTTCCAGTAGGGCCCAGTGACTGGGCAAGAACCATGCACTGAATTACAGGAGGTTCTGTCTGAACATCAGGAAATGTTTTTTCAATGACCAAGCACTGGCACAGATCACCCAAAAAAAGCTGTGCAACCTCTTTCCTTGGAGATATCCAATAGCCATCTGGACATGGTCCTAGGAAAGCAGATTTTGATGGTCTTCCTAATTTTTGTAAATGCGAAGAACAATTTTAAGGAAAAGTGTCTGGGAAGGAGACTTAGGTTTCCATCAGTTTCTGGCAATTCTGCACTGTTAAATGCTGCTGTCACTTGTTTATATCATCTGTCTTCTGTGGTTACCCTCAGGACTGGTTAACTAACCATTAACTTAGTAAACTATAAACATACCAAGGAAATGTAGTAGTACTGAAGCCCATATATGCTTTCAGAACCATATACCACTTTTAAGTGGATGCACTGCACCCTTCTCTCAGTTGCCTGCACAGGTGATCTGGTTCAGAAATACCAGAAATGTCAAAATTTAAGAAATAGCACAGGAGTCAGGTCCTCTGGCAAAACAGCTTTAAAAATCCCTTGGAACTGCAGTTTTGCAAAACAGGCCACAGCGCTGTAAAACACAAAAGTTACTCATATTAACTGCAGTAGACTTCCACATAAATGTGCTCAGATCTTGTGTGGACTGCATGTGAACATCTAGGTCATGATCCAGATCACAGACATAAGTAGAAGCAATTTTACTGTACTCTGTATGCAGATTTGGATGGCATCCTTGGGGTTTTTTCATAATAAGTAGCATTCTTATTTTAGTAGCAATACTGTCAGAGCTCCCACAATATTTCACAATAAGCAAACTTGCTAGTCACATTTATGAAAGGTTAGTATGATGATAAGTGAATACCATATTCATAAGCATTTTATACTGGAAGTCACCATCTTTGTCTTGTTCAGTCGATTATCCAAATTATCTTCGAAACATAGAAGGATTTACCTAGCCCCTTCTTTCCCCATCTCCCTTAATTTCTTCCCCAGTCTTCTAGAATTATAACCAAAATCTTCAGAAAGTGTTTGTAATTATGTCACCAGCTCTACTCTCCCTGCCAAAAAGGCACCGAAAATCTTTGTTGACACAAGCAGTCATTCCAAGGTAGAGATGAAGAATTTCAAGAGCCATGACTAAGGAGGAACAAGAGGCTGGTGAGAAGTCACCTTTGTAGCTGGCTCTCTAACCAGAAAGCTTTAACCTACCAAGGCCATCTGTGACAATTTGGTGGCCCTACTGAGCTACGGTCCTAGCTCTAACAAAATAAGCATGGTGTGCATTTGAAATAGGAATGAGACTGGTGGTGAACTCCTTTTGGTAACATAAATTATTTAAATTTCCTTAGCTACCTTGCATATCACCACTGCATTAGAGCAAGGTACTCAAGAGAAAACAGAGAATGAAAGATTAGGCATTTTTACAAAATAAAAAGAATGTATAGGTCACTGAAAATGGCTTCTTTATTAATATTTTTCTTCCCTTCTCTTCCTTCAGAGAGTAACAGCATGGCGAAATCAGGAAATAAGACTGTGAACCATACTGAAAGACATCAAGTATATTTTTTTGACCAAGCAAAGCAGGTAGATCACATCAATAGGGAACTGCATGTTTTAAAATATTTTTAGAAAGGGAAAAAATTATGTAAAGCTGGTGCTATCAGCCCTCCAGTTCTTGCAAGTGTCTTTAAAAGGCAGGGAATGTGTAAGGAGCATGGCCTTTGCAGAGCAAAGCAGCATCACAACACACCTCCAGATTACTTCATGCACATCGTTGACAAGTCTTTTAAATATTAAGGGTTATGTTCTACTCTAGTTCTACACATGGGACTCCCATTAATGTCAGTGGGTGTTTCACACGAAGTACAAGAACAGAAACAGCCTTTGGCATCTTTTAGTGTTAAAGAAAAAAAAATATTTCAATAAGTTTACTTAATCCATCAAACTGGCAGTCTCTAGCATTAGCTCCTGTGATAGCGCTGTCAATGCTTGGTCAAGCCTAAAAAACCTTCAAGCTTAAGCAAGTCTTGACACAGCAGAGAAGCAGAAGCTCAAGATGGCCAACTGTAGGAAGTAAATAAACGTTTAAAAGCAAAGAGAATAAGGGATTAAAGGATAAAGAAAATTATTTTCTCCCTTTATATCAACTTTTTCCAAAGAAATACATGTTTCAGAAAAAGAAACCTGCAGCTTGGCAGGCTGGGTGGCAAAAGAAAAGCAGAAACAAGTTGGGGGTTGGGAGGAGTGGGAAGTAGAGTGTAGCTGCTAATCCTGCTAAGGCAGTTTTACAGTATTGACTCTAGCGTATTGGGAGCATACAAACTTTTTGACCATGCACTAACTAGTTTGCTTGATAGCCTGGAGTCACTGGAGTTAAAGGTCTCAGTATATATCTTAAGTCCATGGGAAGAGTGGATTTTTGCCCAAGGAGTATATTGCTGTCAGACACCCAAGTCAGAGCTTATCAATTGGTGTCTGCATAGGTGGCAAGTATTAAAAAACACTACTAATGCCTTCCTTTCAATTTCTCTACTACCCCACATCCACAACTGGAACAACCTCTTGACCACAGGTCCCTGTCACATATTTAATTTTAATTTTTTTTGTTTAGAGATCTCAGAAGCCACATGCACTTGTTAGCCTAGGGATTTCAGGGACTGGGAGCTACCATTTTGGTTGCAATGTCCTTGACTGGGGTATTAGCCCTCATGATAGTTGCAAGCAACCTATTTAAATCCAAAAGCTAATAGAGCCAAATCTAAAATATAAGGTCCTCTTCTCATTTAGTATCCATCTGGCTCAATTATCACTCAGGGCTACATTGTGGAATTTCTGTAATGAAGAAACTGACATAGGTACATGGTCTGGTTGACAATGTAGCTAGACAATTCTGTTGAAATAATAAGATTTCTGGGATACATGTAATTAGTATTTTGACCTTGGTACATAAAAGATTTGAAGCAATTTAAACTGTATTACCATCACACAAAATAGACAGTTTAAAGAAAAAAATAGGAGAGAGGTACAGGTAGTTGTTGGACAGTGGTACACAAGTTTTTGTCTCTCCTAGAAAAAATTATATACAATTTTTATAGTAGCAAAAGCATCTGAGCACAAACAGCATTTGAAGACAAAGTTAAGAACATAACAGAAAGATGAGCCCTACAGCTAACTGTATTTAACGCATCTGTTCTCTGTTTGCCTTTTTCTTCTAATGCAGTATACAGCTGACTTACTTGAACCTATCAGTTCAGCACATGAGCAGTAACAAAGCACAGCAATTCTCATGTTCCACTCCCTCTTTGTTCAGTTGCTCTTTGGGATGAGCTCCCTCTTACCACTGTCTGTCTTCCCTGTGCAGTTACATCAATCTCTTCTTGGACTGTTACTGAGGAAAAGCAATCGTCCAGAAACAGAAGTCTACAATGTTGCTCTGGATGGGAAGCTTCCCAATGGTTGTTATAATCAATGGGGTCTCTTTCATTGACTTCTGTAAGAGTCAGATCAAAGCAAGACCTTTTCTTTAAGGTCCTTGTGAACAAATTTCACCTGAAAATGACAGAATGCTTCCTGCCAGGTAATCTACAGAGAATTCAGGCAGAACTCTGTTTTCAGTTTCACAACAAACTTAGATTAAGTGAATTTCCTTCTGTAGTTTTCTGGTGTCAATTCCAATTATGGCTAATGCTGTGTAAAATCCTAGGTTTAAAAAGCTACATCAAGAAAAGTAGGGTGAAGGTTAGAATGCATATGGGAAGCACGATGATTTTGGGTTGAATTCCTTTTGCGGTAGAGACTATGAGTCCTATTTTTGTTTACTGTTGAGGGAGGGTGAAAAGGTTACACTGAATGTGGTTTGAAGAAGTGTTTGTAAGAGTCAGAGGAACGTAGAACATATAAAATCACCCTTAACTACTTCCTCATTAATCCACCAAAGAGTGCACCCAAGCACGAGTTAATTCACATTCTCTGAATTCCATGGAGGAATTCAGCATTTCAGCATAATGGTGTCTGCTTGAACAGACCTTGTATTTACAAAGTGACACTGTAATGAATTCCTAACCAGTTCCAATGTTATGGAAACCACTGCAACTTAAAAAAATTAATCCATGCCAGTAGAAGGCAACTCATTTGGACCACTGAGGATTCATCTTTAAAAGAACCTTCCTCTCTACTTTCACCTATGTGGTCCAGTAGAACAAGTGCCAAAAGGAGAGTCGATTATTGGAAAGAAAATTTTCATCATTGCTCAGCAGCCTTGGTAGATCACAGCAGAAGAGTCTGATTTGTCATGTATAAACTCCTTAAACCAAATAGAAGTTTGCCGTTCTCTCGATTCTACCCTTTCCTCTGGGGAAAACAAATACAATTTTCTAATTAAACCTTTACCTTGCATACATAAATTAAGTGTATATACTTTTTATAAACAGGATTCCTGGTAGTACATTTGAATCATGACTCGCACTTTTGCAACACACTGTGAATAATTTTAAAAATGAATGAATGAAAGAATGCAACTAAGATTACAGTCTTCTTCTTCTCACACACACCTCTACACTGGCTAATCTAGTTTTAATGTTTAGGACTTTGGTGAAATAAATGGTGAAGTATATATATAGTATATATACTATACATTACACAGTACATATACTTATACATTACATTTGCAAAGGCTCAGTTCAGGGACGATATAAATTCCTCTCCACAGATAATTACAGCTTTCAAAGGTTTATATTATTATTATTATTATTATTATTATTATTTTCTTCCAACAAAATATCTTTCTGTTTTTTTAACATGTCTGTCTGCTGGTATTCTGAAATTCAATGAAATACCTCAAGGCAAGTACTTGCTCACTATTTCCTGTTGAAGCAGCACAAAAATGTTCTTTGTGTTATTGGAAGCAAGCAGCAAAGATGGCAACAGCACAGAGGTGGCTTCACTTCCTTGGGGAAGAGAAATTCCAACATATATTTAATATATGTTTATATGCTGTATAATTAAAAAGGTATCCTAAAGAGATCAACAGGCACTGATAAATATTTGTTATTGAAAAAGACACATGAAACAAGAAGAGTATGCTTGAAAGGGCAGTGGAGCATAATCAGAGGTGAAGTTCTACTGATGGGCTCCTATGCAAAACCACTGAACAGCCAGCTCCAAACTAGGACCCCAATCCTGTGGTTTTTGCTCAGTTTGGCTTCCTATAGACTCTAGTGGCTGCAGAGCATGTGCAAACCAAACTTAACAGTCTATAGCAAATTCTGGTTTTCTGTGTTCTTTTCCAATAAGTTTGGAAAGCAATTGTGCCACCATCTGCCATAGAAAAATGTTTTCCTGGGTTCATGACACTCCTGGAAACTGAAAGAATGCTAATTTGGATGAGAATAGTTTCCTTTTGCAATGTTTCATTTGGTGTGATCTCAAACCAAGAGAGAATCAGGCCAATTATATTGAAGGCAAACTCATTACAAAGAATCATCGTGTGCTTTAAAGAAAATAAAATATTCTTCATGTATTTATGAATGAACTATCCTACCTTTGAAGGGAAATTCAAGTACAGAGGGAAAATGAGGCTTAAATAAAGCTATACTCTATAAAACTGTGATTACCTCTTTTTCCTTTCTGAAATAAACTGGTACTCCTCTGAAGTCAATTTGCAAGAACCTCAGTTTATAAAAAAACCCAACCAATCTCCCCCTCCCATAAAATCATTCAAATAAAGGCCCAGTTTCCCTACTGCTTTGTGCTAGGGTGGAAGAAAACCTGTTGTCTGCTACATTAGTGAGAAATAACAACTTCAGAGAGTCAGACACATGCTGAAATGTTTCAGTTGAAATCAAACTCTGAGAAATTTTTTAAATGTTTTCAACACATCAGCATGAAGCATTGACCTAGTTGGAATCACTTAGATCTAAAGCAAATGCACTGATTGTTTTCACAGCATGCTTTTCTTCTTCAAGCTGCAACAGGCAGACTGGCAACTGCTGTTCGGAAAGGTTTTCAGCCCCCTGCCTTGGACTACTGTAGCCTATGACACGATCAATAGCAGGGTTAGAAGGCAGAGGGAGCTAAGGAAAGATTATGAAGATGAGGTGAGTGACAGAATTGCCTTACAGGATTTGTTCTTTCACTCACCTTGAGACTTTTCTGCACAAACAAAAATGGACAAACATTCCAAATCTTTCTCTGAAAGTGGATAGAAATGATGGAGAGTCTGTGTGGTATGAGCACAGACAGTATTCTGCACTTTGGAACATTCTGCACAACAGATAGGACAAGAAAGAAGATCTTGCCGTTGTCTGAGTGCAATGGGGATACCACTAAAGAAAACTTTTCTCTCATTAACAAGTATAATTAGCATGCATGGGGAGGAAAAGTTCATGGTGAAATAAAATTAAAGCATTCTCCTTTAATCATTCCACCTCAGCCCTGCCTGTGCTATCTGCAGGCATCCCTGCTCAAGCTCTCCTGATAGCAACCATCATCTTTCGAACAAGTCCTACTCCCTTTGAACTGGTGCATAATGGGAGAGCACTTCAGACACCACTCCTGATTAACATGTGGCTGCACAGGACACTATTGCTACCATCTTATAAAAACCTTAATGGCTTTCAGTTGTTCAAATATCATATTATTAAATAATTTTTATAGTAACCCTAGCAATACGGTGCAGCTCTTGTTAAGACTTTATGATAGAAAATGCGATTTTAAGTCCCCTACTGTAGTTACCATGCTGTTCTCCTACTCTATCCCACCATCAGTTTATGAAGATACTTAGCTTGAACTAACTGCAGTCATGTGAGAAAAAAATAAAAGAAACAGCTCAAAGGGAATAAGAGAAGGCCTAGTTTATGCCACTATCTGTTCTTTCCAGTTATGCACAGAAGAATCCCAGGAGAAAAGCATATTTGGAAAATAATAGCATGCAGCAGACAAAATATTGTTGGGATCCAGTCAATCCACTTTTATATTTTAATATAATAAAAAAGATAGAAAATGGGCATGAATTTTATACAGTTCTTTAAGTGCTCTACAGCACAAGTAAACTATTAACTGAAGGTTACACAGGCTCAAGGTCAGTGCAACACTCCGACAAGGATAGTGATCCCAAGACCCATGGCATGGGCTGATGTAAACAGCACTATATAGCAATAATGGAATTAACCCCACTGCAGACCTTTTGTTTACAAATGGTTATAGCATCATTATTTGTGCTGTGCCTACAAGTATGACTTTCTATAATTCTTCATGCCCAAAAGAAAACTCTACCAGTTCAGATACAGAAGAAAACACACTTTAATAACCAATAAAGGATGATTCCTCCAGTAACCATCATCACATTTTAGCCTGGTTCCATCATCTTAAACATGATGTTAGCAGGAGCTAAAAGCTTTGGAGCCTTTGCCCTTCTCAAGATCAGCCTAGTGGAAGCAAACAGGAGAATGAATTGAAGAGGGCTTTTATTTTTTGTTTAAAAACATTTTAAAAAGTGATGGTGGGAGAGATGGCATGGGGAGCAGTAAGGGGCTGCATCAAGGAACCCACCAGTATTGGAAGGCACAGCCCCAGGGTGACCACAGAAAGCAACCTGCTGGTCCTAGAGATGCCTGGGCCAAACATTAAAGGTGAACATGTGGCACTACACAGGCAAATAAAGGGCATCCTACATCAGCCACATAACTACAGCACGGACTGGTAGATCTCCCCATTTTGTAGCAGTGACTCTTATCCCTTCTTTTCTTCTGCAATAACCCAGCAAACAGAATTTCATGTGTCCCAACAGTACCTCTTAGATCTACTTCCCAATATCTTTGCTTAATAAAATGCACTCAGGTGTCCCCCTTCCCAGACCTGAACAGTATCTGCTCCCACATTGTGGAACCTCAGCTGCCCCAGCCTATGTACCATCTATGAAGGTAGACAGTTCACAAAATTAATTACAGGAAAACACTCAGAAAGTTTGCTTTGTGTTTTCTAAATATGAGACTTTAAGCAACATTTGGCCACAAGAGGCCATCTGTACTTCAAGATCTCAGCAAGAGACCAAAAATTGTATTTATTCAGACCCATGTTGGGGGCCTTTCTTTTGGCAAGGGAACTCCCTTTAGATGAGTCTGTCACTTGACAGTATCCCTCCTAATCTGACAATATGTTTGCAATTCGTGTCATACTGACATGCAATTTTAAAAAATTAATCCCACCTCAGGTCAAGGCAGAAGCTCCTTACATGAACTGAGATGCTTGGGCATTGGACAGAAGGGCCTGTCTGGTTTTTTGGCTCATCTCTGCAGCAATTGTCTTTTAAACATATAATGTAACAGGTGGGCAACAGATTTGAACTAAACTGAACAGAATGAACTGAATGGATTTTTGTTAGGCTTTGAAGAACTTTGGGAACTAATATATAGTGTCAATACTGTAAAAATCACTGAGAACTTGTAATTACTATGTCTTGACAACTAAACAGGTGTGCATTTCCTTCAACTTTATCCTGCTAAATAATGACTTACTTGAACACATCTCTCACAAAAAGGCATAGAATTTAACTCATTCTCATGTGAAGGATGACTACAACGTCTGCATGGACTGGATATTCCACTTAACACTGCAAAGTGACATAAAGAGGTATTTAATCAGAGAAAAACGTATCCTGCACATCAATTGGTTTCAGCTTCAAAAACTAAACCCACCAATTTTCAGTTAAATACAGCTACTTCACAGTAGATGCAAGATGGACCCTAACTTTTGCTTGTAGCTAGACCATTGTAAGTAACATAGCAAAATAGCAGATCTCTAACAGCTGCATTTTTGCCATTTGTTGAAAACCCCCACTACAAAGTGAGAAGATAGATACTAGGGATGTACCCCAAAAAGTAACACCAGTGTGAATAGCACTGGTGTGAGTGAATGAAAGGAGGAAGATGGCCAAGCATCTTTCTCCACACAGCAGAAGCATCACTTCCTCCTAAGGAACCCGGGTTGGAGGCATGCTTCCAACATGAGGTCACTTCTACAGGCACAACTTTCATTTGTATCTCATGAAAATTGATATTGAACTACTGCTCAGAGTCCCAGCTGAGGTACACAGTGGTTTTCCTATGAGCTTCCATCTCCAGCTCCTCTGGCATAGCACTGATGCTACATTGGCTCCCTTTGAAACTCACAGTTTCTCTGGCTATTTAATGTGTGGCACAGAACAGCCAGCAGTGAGCAAAGTGGGTAGCCGTAAGTGATCAGAGCTACGTGCAAACATATCGGCACACCCAGGCCCTCTTCATTCTGGCAAATTTTTCATGGACAATATCCAGAAAGGTAAAGAACAACAAACAGATAATTTAAACTTTTTACTGTGAAGTTTATCAAACCGAGTACTGTCTACAAAAACAAACAAACAAACATACCCCCAACTGTTTCAGGTTTTTAATTTTTAACTTGAAGAATTTTTATCTTTTGTTCTTCTCTGGCTTTCTGGAGGTGGATGCTTCAGATGGATTTCCACGTGGCAACCCAAGAAGCTGCATTTCACAATTCAAAACAGTTTCAGGGTGGATTTTGCAACACCTGTCCACACATGATGTCAGAGCCAGTTGAGTTTGGGGCACCATTCTTCAGTGCTCAGGAGTCTTTCTTCCTCACCCTCATCATAAAACAGACCTGAGACAGCAGCACTGACACCAGTGGCTTGGAAGCTGCAGAGCAGAATCTGTCTGGAACCAGTCAGATGACGTTTAGCAGATTCTTCAGTTCCCAAGTTCCAGTGGCCAGATTGTGTCAGCTGCTTTTGTTGACAGAGCTGCCACTGCCAGGGAGATTGAGGGGGCATTTGACTGAGTTTGGACTCCACGTTTTCTTTTTATTCTGTCCTTGTTTCCTGATGGTTGTTGTACGGGGAAGAGGGAGTTTTTGTAAGCAAGTAGTTTCCGTTTCTGTGTTGATGTTTTTCTCTTTGTTCTCTCTCTCCACACATAGTCAAGAGAGGTGGAAACCCTGCTGCTGTCTTTCCCTGTGTCTGCCTAAACACAGTTATCTATGGAGGGTGTCTCAGGGGTGGGAGTTCTCTGCAATTTTAGTTTTGTCTTTGTTCCTGGGGACTCTGAGAGATTTAGCAATTTTGTAGCTAATGATAATTAACTGTTATCTTTAACCTGTTGCTGTTTCATTTTTTAGTAAACCGCTATTTTTTCACTTCTATCTACTCGTTTCTATCTCTCCTTATTGGTGGAATGGGATTGGTTAAAACTAATAGGGAGGTAACCCATTTTAGAGTGTCTGCCTCTTAAATTGTATTAAACCAAGACAGATGTGATTATATATTATTATGAAGTAACATTTCGGGGCAAAAGCTCTATAAAAGTGGAAGGCTTTTTGCAAGCTGCTTTTTCCTTCCCAAATGTTATTCAACTCACATAGTAATTACATGAATGTCAGTATTTGTTCTAATTTAATAGTAATTTAAAAAAACTTTTTTTCACATACCAGAGGGAGGAAAAAATCAAGATTATATTTCATATGCAAAAAAACCCTCTTTTGCCTATTTTATCGAAATTAGTTGTGCTATTAGACATGTCGTCCTCCTCCTTTTCCTCTTTTGGTGCACAGTTGCAGCATTTCCAACCCTCAGCCTTGGTACATTGCTTAGAACACATTTTTTAGCAAGCCTAAATTGCAGGCTTTTCCATTTGCAATTTACAGTTAATTTCCCAGAGTTAACCTCCAGCAAGAATTTTTAAAAAGCTTTTTAAAGAAATTATTTGCTTTTAATTGCTGTATAATGAAATGCACAGTTCATATTTCCTTACTTAAGAATTATTTACAAGAGTTTAGTAGGACTTTCTAGTGTAGCTCACAGGTCTTGCCTTACTTTACTGCACTTAGAGAGAAAACAGACTTTAGAGTAGCTGCCTCAGACTTTGACATACATTTTTGAATGTCTAAGTCAGAGCAAGTATATGCCAAATGAGAAATTAAGTAGCAAAAGACACAAATTTTAAGACTAACCAGGAGGAAGAAACCTACACACTGACAATGATGAGATTCATAAAACATGCAAGTACATCTGAAAAACTGAAAATTCTTTAAAAGTTTCCCTAAATTGTGTGGATGGGGATGTGCCAGGCAATTCTTCCATTAAATACATAATTCTACAGGTTACAAGATCCTTCTACTTACTAAACACAGGTTCTCTCCAAATCCAAGAATTTAAATTTAATTAAGGTTCTCATTATCTCGGTTTGAAAGACAGGTGACTGCCAAGGAAGGTGGGAACCTGTCTTGGAATGGAGAATATGACCTCCCTGCTTCCCTCTGAATCCTTATAACTTTGAAATTATGGGGTTTTCAGGTAAAGGTATCGGTAAAGCAATAACAGTTCTTTACTAGTGTGAATATATATGTATAACAAGGCAAACAAGCATCCACAACAGTAGCACAACAAATAGAACCCTCAAAGTGCAGCCCCAGTCTTTGGGCTGCTGGGCACTTTCCCCTCGGGTGCAGTTCCAGTCACAGCCGCCAGCAGCACTGGTGGCTCCCGGCTGGGCAGGGCGGGGGCAATGATTCCCCCACGCCTGCAGGTGGCACTGTGGCAGCACGCGGTGATGGCGGCTGGGCCCAGACGGGCACACTCACAGGCGGCAGTAGCTGGTCACCATTGCCAGGCTACCATGAAGAGGTGGCCCGTATGGTGGCACCCCTCCTCCCCCCGCAAAACATCTGGGAAACAAAAACAAGTAATTAAGCAGACTGACAGTGCAGGAAAATCACAACAGACTGGGATCTCAGAGTCCAACACACAAGAGTGGTGGCAGCAACACACTGTGGGCAGCACCACACACAGTTGTTCTGTTCTCCAAGTGGTCAGATGGCAGGGAAAAATGGTAAACCACTCCTTCCTCCCCAAAACCCGGAAACCAGACTGACCAAAAACCCAGCCACAAACCTGCGGAGTAGCTCCTGCACCTTTCCTCTCCCATTATCACTTGCAACCTGTTCCCAGTCAGGTTCATTTCAGTGGAATGTTATGACACCTAGCCACATCTTTTGTTTTCTTAAGTATTGATAGTTATTTTTTTCTTTGCAATATATGGGACAAAATTCCATGAGGGAAAAAAACCAAAGAAAACCCCAAACTATTTTATGAGATTCTTGTAACAATTTCAATTTAGGAAATAATTGTAACAATTTAAAATCCTTTCAGGCAAAATTAATTCCTAAAAATTTGGATAAGCAATAATTCTCATTTGTATGGCAACAATAGTTTATCAGATGAAAATGGCTAACTTCTGAGGACAAAAAACCCAAAATGCATTAAATCTTTCTCTTCAGAGGAACTGAATCAACATATTCATGTCCAATTATTTTATACTTAAACAAGGATTGTAAGCATCCTGAAATCCAAGCCTGACTGGAGGCTTATGTACAGCTAGCATCTTATATGAACACATAGCTTTTAGATTACATGGGCTGTATAACAGAAACAAATAAACAGAAGTAAATCTCTTGGATATTCTTTAAAATGAGTGCATCACTCGTGCATATTCCTATATTATATCTCTGTTAAAGCTAATCAGATGACATTTGGATGACTCAACACTAACCACAAAGGTATATTCAAGTTGATAAAGAAAATTGCATACCCAGGGCCTGAGGAGCAGGAAGAGAAGAATCCCATGCTGACCTCATTTACCCATTCAGAGGTTAGGCCATACTTCAGCAAAGGAATGCAGTACACTCTGAACTTTAAGGGCATAACTGACTTTAGCAGAGCTTTTCCCATATAAGCAGGGCTCAAAACTATTGTGACTAGGACATTATTGAAGTGGATTCATTTGATCCTGACAGTATATCATTTGAAGATTGCTGCCATAGTAATTTTAAAGTATCAGAGAGTCCTAATGTACACATTTCAAGGAAATGTGTGCAGTGTTACTAAAATATTACATAAAGAATAAAAGTGCTGTATTGAATATTGTCATTAACAAGTATTAATGAATGTTTAATGAACAAGGATCTTGTTTAGAAAGTTCTTTTTGCTCCTGAAGCAGTTTATGGTTTCACCAAAATGTAGGTTCTGCCAGAAAGCAAAAGAGAGCAATAAAAAGATATTCATCCTTGGAAGATGAAGTTCTTTAAACCACTGAGAATGAGAATGTAGATTTTGGAGATGTTGGGGTGTTTTAACTTCCTTCATGGTACACTGGCTATTAATCAATACATAGCTTTTGGAAGTTAGAAATTTTTCCTTAATCTCTGTTCATCAAGATCATTCAAAGTAGATTTGGAATTGTTCTGTCTCTAGCATAGACTTTCTGTACCTGCTACTACTATAAATCTCTAAGCAATATCAACTAATGAAAATATCCCTGTTGACTTCAGTAAAGCCAGGATTTCATCCTTTTTCCTCAGACATCTGAAAACAAGTGCAACAGATTTGGAGCTTGACCATATAGTATAGCTGGATAATTACCCTGTGTTTTATTTGAACAAGTAAGTTTCTATTATGGCATTCCTTACTCAACAAAATATGGTTTTCCGCTTCTAGTTCTCTGCAGTGCATTCATACTTGTTATGTAAACATTATTTTTACCAAGCTAAAAACAGGAGGGCTTTGGAACATTCAATGGGAGGATTCAGGTGAACAAAAAGAGTCCTCATTAACAAATAAATTTTCTCAGCTGTAGAGGCAGAACCCTGCTAAAATAGTGATTATTTCTTTACCTTGGGACACGTTCAAAGCACATTGAATCTTGCCATAAACTTCAATAGATTTTTGGATTAATCCTTAATTAGTATTTACGGTTGGTCTGACTGTCTCATTACAAGATTTGTTTAGCAATATTGATTATGGCATGTTTAGCAAGAAAATCCGAACCATGTCCATGCATACACCCCGTGTTTTGAACAAAGTTCTGTATTAGTCAATGGGACTATGGCATTCTACGTTTTAGGTCTTATCTCCCTTGGTACAGATTGAAGTATTCTTTAGCACACTCCTGGAAAATCTGGCAGCCCATGGCTTGGACAGGAGCACTCTTTGCTGGGTTAAAAATTGGCTGGATGGCTGGGCCCAGAGAGTGCTGGTGAATGGTGCTGCATCCAGTTTAGAGGTGTCCCCCAGAAACCTGTGCATGGCCCCAGTCCTGTTTAAGACATTTACTGATGATCTGGATGAAGGAGTCAAAGTCTACCATTTGTAAATTTATAGATGACACCAAGTTGGCTGTCAATATCAATCTGCTGGAGGGTAGGAGGGCTCTGCAGAGCAACCTGCACAGGCTGGATTAATGGGCTGAATCCAACCATATGAGATTTAACAAGACCAAGTGTCAGGTCCTGCACTTTGACCACAACAACTCCCCACAGAATTACAGGCTGGGGACAGAGTGGCTGAACAGAAGTTAGGCAGAAAGGGACCTTAGGGGTACTGATTGATGACAGACTGAACATAGCCTGGAGAAAAGGAGGCTCAGGGGAGACCTTATTACTCTACAACTCTACCAAGGAGGTTGTAGCCAGGTAGGGGTAAGTGTCTTATCTCCAGGCAACCAGTGGCAATACAAGACAGAGTCTTAAACACTGGCAGGGGAGGTTTAGAATGGACATTAGGAAGAATTTTTTCAAAAAAGGAATGATTGGGCATTGGAATGGACTGCCCAGGTATGTGGTGGTGTTACCATCTCTGGAGGTGTTTAAGAAAAGACTGAATGTGGCACTTAGTGCCATAGCCCAGTTGATAAGGTGATATTAGGTTATAGATTGGAGTTGATGATCTCAAAGGTCTTTTCCAAACTAGTTGATTCTGTGATTTCATGAAGTGAAGTGATTCTATGAAGTGGGCTATTTTACTGGGTTTTTCTAGAAAACAGTAAATACATAATGAATGGATGTCCTGAACCCCATCTCCTGATACTGTTGACCCTGCAAATGGGTAATACAGGAAAAGCACCTGAAAGAGGACAATTTTCTAGACTGGAAACAGCACCTGGTAGAAACACAAAAATACGGAAGAGAATAGTATTTCAGAAGCTATGTTTGCTATTCTCTAAATGAGAAACACAGTGAAAAAACAGCCTGCACACTTGCATCTGCAGTGCTACAGTTTTTCACCTTTTGGGCTATCAGTGGACAATGAAAGTCTCCAAGCATTGCTGATATCCTGCTCAAGCTCCACACCAGAACTGATGCAATCTTTTAAACTCCACTGGAAACAGATTCTTTACTTCCATATACACACTGCCACTTGGGCTCAGAAGCAGAAGGATGTTGTATTTGTAAAACACTTTAGAATATGTAAGTACACTGAAGAAAGATTCATAAAATAGGTGAGTTGTAAGATACCATTGGAATCATCAAGTCCAACTCCTGGCCGTGTTCAGAACAGCCCCAAGATTCACACCATGTGCCTGAAAGTGTTGTCCAAATGCTTCTTGAGATGTGTCAGGCTTGGTGCTGTGACCACTTCCCTGGGGAGTCTGTTCCAGTGCCCAACTACCATCTGGGTGAAAAATCCTTTCCTGATATCTAACCTAAATCCCCTCTTTCTCAGCTTCACACCATTTCCTCAGGTCCCCTCACTGTTCATGAGAGTGAAGAGATCAGTTCCTGCTCCTCCACTTCCCCTTGTGAGGATGTTGAAGAGCACAATGAGGTCT
This sequence comes from Turdus rufiventris, assembly GCA_013186435.1. Lineage (NCBI taxonomy): Eukaryota > Metazoa > Chordata > Aves > Passeriformes > Turdidae > Turdus > Turdus rufiventris. The sequence goes on from PYHW01009642.1 coordinate 440,494, forward strand.
ACCCTCATTCTCCTCTTCTCCAGGCTGAGCAGATCAAGTGACCTCAGCCACTTCCTCATATGGCTTCCCCTCAAGGCCCTTCACCATTCTCATAGCCCTCTGGGGCGGTTTGATCCTGGCTGAATGCCAGGCACCCACCAAAGCCACTCTCTCACTCTCCTCTGCAGCTGGACAGAGTAGAGAAAATATAATGAAGGGTTCATGAGTTGAGACAAGCACTGGGAGAGATCCCCCTCTAAATACCACCATGGGGAAAACAGGCTAGAATTAGAGATATAAATTGAATTTATTACTAAGGAGATCAGAGCAAGATAATTGGAAATAAAATGAAACCTTAAAACACCTTCCCCTCCACCACCTCTCCTTCCCAGCTCTACCTCCTTCCCCAGTGGGGCAGGGAGACAGGGAATGGGGATTATGGTCAGTCCAATTGTTTCTTCTGCTGCTTAGGGAGAGGAGTACTCCCCGTTCTCCAGCATGGGGATCCTCCCATGGGAAATAGTTCTCCATTAACTTCTCCAGCATGAATTCATCTCATGGGCAGCACTCCCTGTGAATTGTTGCAATGTGAGTCCATCCCACAGGCAACAGCCCTCCCATAACTGCTGCAGTGTGGGTCGCTCTTCCACGGGGTGCTGTTCTTCAAGGACAGGCCACTCCAGAGTGGGCTCCTCTCTCCATGGGCCTCCCACAGGGTCGCAGCCTCCTCTGAGGCATCCACCTGCTCTGGAAAGAGCTCCTCCGTGGGCTGCAGGTGGTTCCCTGCATCCCCTTGGTCCTCCAAGGGCTGAAGAAGCACACTTCTCCATGGTCATCACCATGGTTTGAAGGAGAATCCCAGCTCCAGAGCTGGAGCACCTCCTCCTCCTCCTCCTCCTCCTTCTCCACTGACCTTGACGTCTGCAGAGTTGTCCTTCTCACATATCCTCACTACACTCTTCCGTGGCTGCAGTTACTTCTGCACAGTAACTCTTTTTTTCTTTTTCTTTCCTCTTAAATCTGTTTTCACAGAGGTGTTGCATGTTCCCATCATCTCTAATTTGCCCAGCCTTAATCAGTGGCTTGTCTATCTTTGAAGCTCCCAGGGACTGGTTCTTCCAGGCATGGAAGAAGCTTCTAGCAGCTCCTCACAGAAGCCACCCCACAACCAAAGGCTGTCCATGTAAACCCAATACATCCTCCTCTGGATGCTCTCTAATAGCTTCACGTCTTTTTTACATTGAGGTAATCTAAACTGCACACACAACAGAACAGGCAGCACCAGTGCAGATTCTTTGAGAAAGCACACTGACATAATACATTCAAGCATAAGCCTCTGATACAGAAGTCTTCTACAAGTGGAGAGCATTGTAGTAAATCCGACATATTCTGTTGAGAAGAAAGATTGTTAGCAATACTGTAATGCAATTCTTGATTAACCACAGGACTCTCAAATTAATCCAGTTTTTGCCTGTGATTTATTTAGCCTAAAAGGAATGCCATAGTATGAAAGCTGAGGTTTGAGAATGCATCTGGCTTTCTCATCTTTGCAGCTTATATGCCAAAACCTTCATCGGGCTGTTGGGAAAAAGAACCCAATATGAAAAAGATTACACCCATACCTATAGGCACTGGCAGAATAATTATTTCTTTGTCCCTCCTTTTAGAAACGGCTTTCAAAGCTCACCATTAATTTCCTTCTTTTTCACCTGTTATCTGTCTTTCCTCTTTGAAGAAAAGTTTTCCTATTAAAAACCAGTTGGCTTGTTGAAGGGGAATTGTGGTTGTGGTTCAACCTTTAAACAATCCATGAGAAATACACTACAAAAACTAAGAAAAATTAATCACACGCTTTTTCCAAGCTTGAACTACACAACCGCAGAATTATAGAATTGTTAAGTTTAGAAGGAACTTCTGTAGACCATGTAGTCCAGCACTCTGCCAAGACAGCTTACACAGGAATGTTTTCAGGAAGGAGAAAGACTCCACAATCTCACTGGGCAGCCTGTTCCAGTGCTCTGCCACCCTAAATATAAAGAAGTTCTTCTTCATGTTGAGGTGGAACTTTCTGTGGTTTAGCTTATGGCCATCACTCCTTGTCCTGCCACTGAGCATCATGGAAGAGTCTGGCACCATCGTCTCGGCAACTTCCTTTGAGATATTTCTATGCAACAGGCCCAGCTTCCACAGTCTCTCCAAATAAGAGAGATGCTCCAGACCTCTAAATATCTTTGTGGCCCTCTGTTGGACCCTCTCTCTGTCTTTCTTGTCCTGAAGAGCCCAGGACTGGACACAGGACCCCAGATGTGGCCTCACTAGGGGGAATAGAGAGGAAAGATCACCTCGACCTGCTGGCAACATTTTTCCTACACTCTAACTTGCTGGAGAAGAGGCCATCTCTTTTTCATGGATCTTTCATCTGTATTTCACAACTCTGCTTTAGGAAGGAACTCAGAAATAAATCGTAGTTTTTAACAATGATTACTCAAATATTTTCTGACATGGGACTGCAGCATAAAGTGACTCAGCTATACACCTGCACACATTGTATACTGATGTGAGCTTTCCACAAATCCCATTCTTATCAGATCATTTGTGAGGGGAAAGAAGTATTATTTAGTAAAACTTAATAATTATTATTTTCTTTCTCTAGCCTGAAGGGGAGAGATGAAATCATGAAGGAGGGGATAAAATATATACTCTGTCCTCCTATGCTTTATCCTTCTGTGCTCACACTTCTGCAGAAACAGTGAGTGTCTGAAGTGGCATTAACCAAAGCACAACGATATTGACCAAGAAACAAACCATCTTTTAGAAAAGCAACTTCAAAAAAATCATTAAATCACATTGAGGGAGGGATTGATACCATGGCCAGAAACACATCTGCTAACAGAACAGGTCTAGTTGTAAGTCACGTCTAGAGACAGCTTCATAGACTTGTTCTTGGTTTTGTAAACTATCTGAAATTCTGCATGGCCAAATTTGCCACCAGACAATTCCTGTGGCAATCTGCCTTCAGTTAAGGAATAAAAATGGAATTAACGGGATTAATTTTGCAACAGCTAAAAGCTTTGTAATGTACTGATACAGAACAGGAAGGTGACGGAATGGATTTCTATGCTTTTCTCAGTTCTTGCTGCACCACTACCACAAGCATGGTTTGCTGATGTAGGATAGGCCCCTGAACTTGTACCCGAGCACATGCTGAATGAATAAAGGTGAAGAGAAAGGATATAACATGGATGTATTTTTATTATCTTCAGTTTTCTTGTACATGACTGTTTCGCATAGCTCTCTGCTGCCACGTAATCCTGGCTACTAGTCCTGATCTTTTCACCTTTCTGAGTCCTTATTACAATTAGTTTAATACATAAAACCATAAAAAACTTATTAGAAAAATAACTCAATTTTTCAACCTTACCAAAATACCTCTTCTCTAACTGCCATGCCCTCCTTCCACACTGCATCTTCTGCTTTCTTCTAGCCCCACCTTCTTCGCACCCCTGTGTCAGCAGTTACTGTTTCCCCTTTGCACATCACCCTGACGTGTACTAGATACCTACTCTCAGTTCCTTCAGCATGGTAACATTCTCTTACTAAATCCTACGTAAGATTATAATCACTTATAGCCACAATTGTAAATAATGCTCAAGAGAAGCTAAATAAGTTTCAGAAAATTATCCCCTCCTGTCAGAGATAAAATTGGTGTAGTATAGGAATTAAAGCGACTTCAAGTTGCTGATAGTAGTAATTATATCTGTTCAAATGATAATCCAATGTTGGTTCTCCATAGGAACCTGAAGCTTTTACTTTGCAGTAAAGGGACTGTAGTGAACACTTAAAGTGAAAAAAAGGTACTTGGTTTTGCAATGCTTCCATTTTTAACATTGTAAATAACTAGTTGAGGCAGTGGAGAATCAAGAGCCAAGTACCCCCTACTATGGGGGCTTAATGTGTATACTTTGTGCAAAGACCAGTGTCTATATATATCCAAAAATCTAGATGCAGGTCACTGTTCTAGAAAAACTATTGGTTAAGTTGATAGATTTTGTCTGTTGGAAACAGTAATGGCAAAATCTCTGGGAAATTTTTCATTCAAAATGAAAATTCAGCTGTGTTAGAGCCTTTAATCCTACCATTCATATGAAAGAGGAATAAAAGCCCGTATGTTTCAGTCTGACATTTAATAAGCAGGACAGTTTGAGTGCTTTAGTCTAAGTTGGTTTTTCTTTAAAAATTATATTTTTTAATCTTTTAAAATCATGCAAAGACAACAAACCACCCTCACCTTTAAAATAGAATAAGACTTTTTAGAATTTGGCATTTGGCCCAGAATAAATATATACATGTGTATCTATGTGTATGTATATACACATACATACATACATACATACATACATAAACTTCCCACAATTCCTAGGGAGCAAAATAGCAGTATATATCAACTATAATATTGAAAAAGAAGTCACACTAAAATAACAAAATCTGTGAAGTTGTTATATAAACAATATAGGTGCATCTGTAAAGGGTCATTTATATATATATTTACAAGTAAAACAAATTATTTGAATTATGCTGCTTAACAGTACAAATACTGTTTCCCACATTTTGTATGTGTGGATTTATATGTTTTAAAGAACTGAGAAATTTTGCCAGCGAGATTTGCCAAAAGAAATTTCTGTGGGAACCTGCCCCATGGGTTTTCTATTTCTGTCCTTATCCCTAACCACGTCCAGTCCCCTTTCCATTGTTCCTTTCATCTAGGTTTGCCCATACACAGGAAAAATCCTCTTCCCTACTGTCCCTCATAGCTCCAAACCTCTCTTGGAGCCACTCTTCCTTCAGGGTCCTACTTCTCCATGCCTTGTCACTCTCTATCCTGGTTGACTACTTGTGCATTTATTGTCTCACTCCATATCTTCTATCTTCCCTGGCTCTTGTCCTGTCTTCATTTGAATCAAACATTCTCTTTTCTCCATCCTGCATGAATATGGTCACTGAGTACCTAGAAAAGTAAAGGGTCTCTGGTGTCACCTCTGCCATTTCCCAACACAGGCATAGTGGGAAGCTAGGATTTCAAGGGGCACAGAAAAAATCTGATACTCCTAAAAGAGTCAAGAAGATATGGGCTTTACTTGGTGCAATGAATAGGATAAAGATACTGTGGATACTCATGGAGTTTGGAATTGGATGGAGTTTTTCAGGAAGCATTTACACAAATACCTGTCAGATGTGACTCAGATAAGCTGATCCTGTCCATGTGATTTTCTGAGGTTCCTTCCTGAAGTTCCTTTTACTGTGAATTTTTAGGGGATATAGGTATTTAGAGTTCAAAAGTAAACATGTACCAACTACATTTCTCGAAGGTTTGGAATATAATCAAGCGTGGGTGGCTTGCCACAGGATACCTGGAGAGATACATCAAGCCCAATGCTCCTACTCCTCACCACATACAGAATTTTGCTCTTAATTATGAAGTATTTTTTAAATTGGCAAAAATATCACATATTTCTCTATCTTCATTAGGAACCACTGAAGTATTTTGGCAGTAATTGCCTTCAAAAGTATTCAAGAACAGTTAGCCAACCAGGTGGAAATACTAAGACCAGCAGCAATGGCCTTAAAATAGGAAACACTGGGCTACTGAAATTATAGAAGGTTCTACACGTTCTGCCAATATTTTTCCCATAGGCTCTCACAAAATGGGGAAGCAAAGATAGAAATATCTCACGACTTCACAGAATCCCTTAAGCCTCCTATGCTTCCATTTAAAAGGGATTATGAAATAAAATGGAGTAGGAAGCTCCTCAAAATTTCAAAGGAAACTCTCGTGTCGACACCAAAATTGCTATTTTAATATTTTTTGCCATGTCTGACTAATTTTAAGGTATTCCTTATTAGTATAACTGTCATTCTTTGCTTTGCTTTTTTCTATTTTCTGTTCTTATTCGCCCTTTGACTTGGCATTGAAGAATGCAACTTGAAATAGAAAGTATAGAAAGAGGGAATTTAATTGACATTAATTCCTATTAATTTAATTTGTTTTCTTTTTCACTAATCCAGGTATACTAACAGAATAATGCTCTGGAAAGATACATCTATGTAAAAAGTCATGGCGAGCAACACTGCAGCTCATGGGGTA
>PYHW01009642.1:446664-465887 GCA_013186435.1 Turdus rufiventris
AAACAACTAATTTTAAAACCAAATTGATTGAGAAAGCAGCTGTGACTACTATGATTTGAGTAGTGCTCTCTTCCCTCCCTTTCATGTTTTCATCACTGACAGCAAAGATATAGATGGAGGCCAATAACACGGGATTTGGACCTTTCACCTTGTCTGTTAATGGATATATGTTTGAAACTAAATAAGGTTTTCTCCTTCCTCTTTTCCCCAGTCTGATTTCTGCCTATCCCTTTTTCATTTCCATCTGAAAAAGATGGACATTTTAGTCCATTTATTTGGACTCTATCCCTATTTACATCAAGGTGGGTTTCTACCATTCATCGAAATATAAAGGAACTTTAAAATATGCATAAATAAATTACTCTTACAACCCACTTTTCAGCTAGTTTGTACTTTCAGATGATATAAAAAGATCCCAGTATAAAGTAGCATTAAGCTACTATCTCTTTCAAGTGGTTGAACTTCTCAAAAAGATACATAGCCAAACACAAGCATCACAAAAATGAAAAACAACCACAATTTTTTAGTGATTTTTTTCTTTTCAGATGCCAATTTCAGTCTCGTTTTTCCAAAATTAAAGGAAAATACATAAAAGTTTTTTACAGTTTGCCTTACAGAGCTGATTGGGAAAAAAATTATAAGATCCATCTGGAGAGACTGTAATTAATATCAGTCAGGATGGAGCACACTTGGTTTAATTTTAGTGTTCTTCTCTTTTCCTTTCTGTGCCTTCTTTCTGATTATCCTAGGAATCATTAATTATTCAAACATTGTAGACTACACTGGTAAATTTTCTCATGTAAGGGCTTCTGAATTTGACAGAACAAACTTAAATGCTGCTGGTGATCCTGTTTGTCCAAATGTAACTGTTTAGCTCCACAGATTTACTTCTAATGAATCCTGGTACCTATCAGATAGAAAAGAGACCCCCCAAGAACCCATCCTGAACATGCTCATGTCAAACATCTGTTAAAGGTTTAGTGTGCTTTTATTTATATTCTTAAGGAAATATGAGGCTACTTTGCAGCTTTTTTTTTTCCTTTAAATTAAAAGTGTAACTGAAATTCACCTATATACCTTAATGGTTGTTGTATCACAAATGAATGACATCATGGTACCATAGAAGTAAAAAAAATCTCAACATATTGGCCAGATTAAAATCACAGGTTTTTGTGCAGTTCTTAATTCAATAAAATGCTGTGGTACTTCATGGTCGGAAGGAAATCTGTTTCTTCTGTGTCCTTCATGAGAGTCAAAGGGTACTTTACAATCCAATCCAATGCTGGATATAACCTTTTAAATAAATAAACCGTGGTTTAAGGATTTAGAAAGCACTAGATCAAAGAATGTAATCTTTGAGATCTAATAACTACAGTGATGGGTCTAGCATAAGGACATGAGCAGAGTAGAACAAAGGTTTGCTGAATATCCACAGCGCCTCTTGGGTTAAAATTCATTACAAAGTCACTCTAAATCCCTAGTTAGGGGGCAACCCTAAATTTCTCTTCTTGATAAAATCCAGTATGAACTTTAAAAATAAACAGAAAACAATACATTTTGGGGAAGAAACTCCAATCTTCAGCTTCTTTTGTGTTGTTGTTTGACTATTCAAAATCCAGGTTTTATTTTCCAAACACCTGCCAATTTCAGTTTCAGCCTCCAGGTTTTTGGCTACACACCCCAATACACACATACACATGGATTTCTACTCTCCAGGATTAACTGAGTGGAGATGGACCACTGACTTATTTTTCTCCAGCAGTATATATCTATATCCTCTTGTAACCAGAGGAGATCCAGGCCTTTAACATTACATTGTCTAATGCAGAATGTGCTGCTTATGTGAGCTTTCCCAGTAAGTTGTGGGGATACTTATGGATGTGCTCAAATGATTTCATGATCACCCTTTAAATAATCAATAGCACCAAAACAAACAGATAGTTGTGTTTGGAGCTATTGTGAATCCTTCCCATGCTGTTTTAGAGCACTCCAAGTTTGTCATCTGTCAGGCTTTGAAATGTAAGTGTTGCTCACCAACTTGCACACAAAAAGTTTTCTTGCCTACTTTGGTGACAGGCTGGAGCAGGTGGTGAATCCTGCACACAGACTTCTGGAAAAATCTTGTTATCTTTCTTTATTTCCCACCATGGACATTACAACACACAAACCATCACTTCTGCCTACTGCTCAACCAGCATCTTGTCAAATCTGGCTGCAAGATTAAGCTTCCCCAATTCTGAATTCAATATTGCAACCCTAAGGACATAAAAGAATCAAACTGGAACATTCTGGGTTTTGGAGTTGTTTTTTTCCTTCTTAATGGACAAAATTGTTTCTGTTCCAAGATCATAGTTTGCCCTGACTATAACGATAAATCACCATGACTGACACTAAGCAAAATGAATTTGGTATTTTCTGATTTATCCTTCCACATTAAAAGCCACTTTTATGTTTGCCACAACTTTCAACCTTTCTTCCAAAAGATTGGAATTAAACAAATCAGATATTATTTCTGCTTTGTATAATCTATTTGATAAATGTGAAACACATTTTGTACACAGAAAGGGATGAATGCAGCAAAGAGAAGGTAAGATTTAATGGCCAGCAATCTTGCAATAACTGTTGGTTTCCTATAGCAGCATAACTCTTCTTTATTCCAGATTATATTATTTCACTGGAACAGTGTCCTACTAACAAAGCCAGGACTCCAGATGCATTCAGCACTTGCCAGCATCTGGTTCTAGTAGCAAAGGTCATAGACCCAAATATCAGACTTTACCATTATCAAAATTATTTGCATCTTTGGCCCTTTTTTGTTTTTTTGGTTTTTTGTTGTTGTTGTTGTTGTTTGTTTTTTGGGTTTGTTTTCAAGGTTTTTTGTTTTGTTTTGTTTTGGGTTTTTTATTTTGTATTTTTAAAGGTATATTCAGTAACAACCAGGAACATTTCTCCATTGTTATAATTTTAAAAAAACTACAAAACAATGACATACTGTGAAAAATGAAAGCTGTTGCTAGTTTGTCACTCATAGGAGACAATGTAATTTTAATTCATAAGCTTGAAACAAGGATGTGAAACATTCTAGTCATTGATATTGCTGTTTCATTCTTACTCTATGCTGCAAATCTATATTTAGCTATTTATTTTCCCAAAAATAAAAATAAAGGATGTCTTCCAGAAATGGGCTAAAGCCATCAGCTTTTTATTCCAGTAAAACTTCATTGTACTTGATACACAAGAAAAGTTCAAGAAAAAAATGTGTTAGAGCTCTGTAAGTTGGATTTGTAAGCCAAAAAGCAGTTAGACATGTAAACAGTTTAGTGAAAAGTACAACAATCTGATACCGAAGTATCACCATATGTCTAACAGCAGCTGTGTAATACTATTAACATGACTTTCACTAATTTGCTTGCAAAACACCCATGGTCTGTTATTTTCCATTTCTTGAAACTTGTTTCCATAGCAGGGGGTAGCTAAAAAATACTTTTGTCTTTTACTGTTGCCCCTGTAATATTTCCTTTTTGGAAGTACCATTCCATAACTGGATTGTGTCATTCAAACACCCATGAGTCCAAGATCCCGGAAAATGCTAGCAACTTATAAAATAAAAGTTACTTCAACACTTGGAATCAACAACTGAAATAGCACTAAGTTCCATTTTAACTTTTGCCTAAGGTTCTATTTTCCTTTACAATGCCCTTCCCTATTTGCAGATTCAGAACTCCATCCTGGAATGAGTCACTTTTGGGGATAGATCATATTTAGCAAGAAGTTTTAGATAACACTCACTAGAAATATCACAGGGTCAAAAATTACTCTCTCAAGTGTGATTTTTTCCACTGCTTGTCAAATTATTGGATTTTTTTACAGTAAGGTGGGAGAGGAAAGCCTACCAAGACAAGACCTATGTTTTGACAAGACCAACTATTGGAGTTCTGCCCTGTAAATCCTCATTCACACATGCAAAGGACATAGGGCAGCTGTACATCTACAGCAGAGAGCAAGATACATATATGAGGCCCTCATCTCTGAAAAAAGTTTCTTCAACTTTAAGTCATTAAACAGTATCAATTGCTATTACTCATGTGAGTAAAAGTTTGTCAGAGATAGTTTTGCTACATATAGCATGACATATACGAATATAGATAAAACAGGCTTATCAGAAACTACAAAATCAATTTTGTACAAAAACAGCTTAGGAAAATTTAATTTTCATAATTCACCATGTAAGGATTGTTTGAAATCAAGATTTTTGCATATCTTCTTTCTCCCCCCAACCTTTTTTTTATTAAGCTTTCTCCCGCTGCCTCTTTTAAGAATGGCTAGAAATTTAGAACAGTCCCTTAATCTTCAAATTTTTCTTTTGATCTAACAGTTAGATAAAGCACTACTGTAGAACAGCACTACCAGTCAACAGAGAATCAGCAGCAAACATCAACTAATATTTTCTTTTGAAGGGAAAGTACTACACATCACAGAGGTTTTGAAGCCAACATAGAAACAAAACCCCTGAAGTGATAGTCCGTTTACCTGTATCCTTGATATCCTCAAAAAGTAAGCATTCAAGACCCTTGAGTTACTATCTTTATTCCTAATACCCATTTCTAATTGTAAAACAGTTTGCATAACAATTATTTAGTTACTATTTAAGCCAGACTTTGTTGTATTTATTAGCAGTAGCAGTAATAAAATAGGCTTGTTGGACCTGCCAATTGTTATATATATGTGAGGAGTTCCATCAAATTCAGTATCATTCTGTGCACTTGAAGATTTAGCAATTGTAGACTTCTTATGGGCTTAAGTGATTTGCTGATCAACTTTTAAGTACCTACTTAAGTCTAGATAAGTTTAGTGAGAGAGGCATTTGCATATATTAAAAATTTCCTGCTCTGAGGTTCTTCCATTTTTAAAATTTCAGAATAAAAAGCTACATTACTAATGTTGCTGAACGATGTAAACCACAGGATAAAAGAATATTTTGTCATATCTTCATCTAATGTTGAGAGTGCGGTATACAATTTCTCTTCGATTGTCCTTTTATTTTCTTCCATTTGAGTTGCAGTTAAGATCAGAGAAGAAAAATAAAAGTCTTGTTACGGCTACAGGTCACTGTAAGATAAGAGGCTCAGCAGTCACTTCTATGCACTGTACACACAAAAATGGGCCAGACTGATATTTAGTTTATCAGTCTAGAATCTAGGAAACATAACAGAGGTACTTGAATGTAAATGCATTGCCAAAAGATAATAATCTACATCACTGGAGGAGTGTCACTTGTCCAGCAATTTAAAGGTCATTTGATGTACTTCATTTTTCTCTTACAATTAGAATATAGTGAATATACTCAGAGTACAAATCACAGCTTTTTTTAAAATTTGACCTCTTAATTGGCTTCCCTGACCCACAGATGAGACAGCACAGTGGTACAGAACAGAAAACGATAAAGAAATTAAATAAGAGAAAAATACTAAAGATGTTTTTAGAAATCTGATTTTAATTAAAATCCAATTTTGGTGTGAAAAGAATGAAAATCTTTTTAAGTGTGAGTCAAAATGATAAAAATTCATCTTTTCTGCTGTAAAAACAGAAGTCAACAGAAAAATGCATTCTTTTGCTGGAATCCAGGCCTAGGACCAAAGAATTTACATATATTAAATTAACAAGATCCAAAGTCCTCTACAACAAATATTTATACTGTAAAATATTACAGTCACATTCCTGCATCTCCTTACAATAATAATTCTTAGGGACACAGTATTCTAGAGAGTGTATACAACAGTGGGTTTCTGCAAAGATGGAATGCTTCATTATCAGAGTACCAGCTTGTTCATAAATATTAAAAAGTATAGTTTTGAAGTTTTTCAAACATATTTCTTACAGTTTACATTGTCTCCCTACTGCTGGAAAAAACAGTCAATGCGTACCTGTCCATAGGTCTCTCCCTCACAGTTTGAACTGCAGAAATCCACTGCTGGTGACTTAAAGGAGTACAACCTTTGTTCTGGATATACAGCGAGCAGCCAAGGGGACAAGTAGTCTGGCCTTATTAATGCAAGTAGTCATTCTTACAGAGATGGGTCTAATTCTTACTTGAAATAACAGGACTTGTCCCAAACTGCAGACAAAAGGGCACAACTGCTTACTGTCTTATAAAAGTGGGTCTTAAATTTACATGTAATATGGTTTTTTTTCTATTTGTATATGTTCTAGGCAATTCTTTATATTAGATTAGAGCTGGAAACAGATATTTCAAGAGAAAAAGGACTTCTCTACTGCTACAAGAACAATCATGTGGAGATTGTTCAAGACAAAATAACATTATAAATCTGATCTTCATTTGGTAAAAATAAAACTCCTGGATACATATCAGTTTGCATTATGAAACAACACTGACAACAGATTAAACTTCTGAAAAGTGACCAAAAGTTACAAAAGGAATGGCTTCTCTGAAACATGTTCTATTGTGGTTAATCATGAGGAAGAGTACAAAAAATTTTTTTTAAATGGCAACAAACTGAAACAGAACAGAAAGACCCACACTGGCTGCAGCAATGTATCAGATTCATAAACTAGGCTTCAGAGAACCCTCTGTGGGAAAAGAGCATGTTTACCCTTGCATAAATAGCTTTTACTACATGGTGAGATCATATGGAGGATACCACTGAAATACAGAAACAAACACGCTAAACTTGTAAAAAGATAACTCAAACATAGCAATAATAACTGCAAACACATGCGTATTTGAAGAAGAATGTTACCTGATTTGCTTCTCTCAATATACAGAGATCTAATTTAAGCTGCTCCCCTCCCCTTTCCCACTTTGCTGTATTTGCAAGAACCAGTGAACACAGAAATGTGCAGCCAGCCTGGGCCCTCAGGCCGGTGGATCAAGATGGCAGGCTGGCCTGGGCTCCCCTGGGGACAGCAGAGCCAGAAGGGTGATTGGACACAGTGACCTGTCTGCATGAGATGAGACAAAAACAGGAGGGCTGTAATGCTGATGAACTAACCTGTCACTCACAAGCTCAGGTCTGAAGGGAAAAAAAAAAAAAAAAAAAAAAANGAATAAGATATAGTAGAGGTTTTAGAAAGCATACAAGGCAGACACATTACAACATCATTGGAATAATTAGATACATTTAATTACCTGTTAATTCAGATGGGTTCAGGATAAATAGGGAATATGGCACTAAAATCCAGGTAATAGTTTTTGTGAGAGCAAAACACAATGAAGAAATAATGGATATTGCGGTTTGGCATGCAAGGAAGGATGCTACAGACTATTGCTGGCAGGGATCAGGGTTTCATGCCAAACACTCCAGTTATGAATCAAAATCACAATGAGCAATGAGCTTCTAGATCTTGACACACAAGGCAAGGAGGTTGTTCTTCAGAGTACTTGGCTGTTTTATTGCTTGCTTGGGGGAGGAAAAATCCAGAGGGAAGGTTCAGAAGCAATTCTGCACCCTGGACCCAGTACACCTAGGCGCTGGGTAATGGTCAGGATTGTAGCACTCTGCCCACCATTGCCATCACTGTGGACTGGTGATTAAAGACAGATGAAATCCAGATTTTTTTTAAAAAGAGGTCCAAAATGCATTTAATGATGAACAAGTACCTGGTATTGAAAATGCCTTTAAATCAGCATGCTTCTGCTATTCAATTTGTGTCATACACAGACTAATGCTTGAACTACAAAAAAAACTACTAATGTGTCTGATCTCTATTGCATCATGTACAGTTGGGATTTTTAATTAGGCAAGTTCACATTCCATTTGCAGTAAACAAGACTGAATTTAGAACTACATCTGCAGGATTAGTCAAAAAAACTCAATCTCATGGCTGGAAAAAATACAATGCTGACTTTAAAAGGCCAAATTTTAAATATTTATGCAATTTTTTGCGTTTAGAGGTTTGAAAGTTAACGAAGACTTTAAAAAACTTTTTCTATTAGTGTCAGGAAATAAATATCTCTTCTAAAATATGTAACTACTAAATATGCAAACCTTAACAATTTATCAATACAAAATAGAGATTTACAATGTGGAAAGATTCTCTGCCATAGGGCTTGCCTTTTGGAAGTTGTTTTCTCTTAAAGTTTATATAGAAAGTCTGTCTATTTTCAGCAAAATACGGTAATTATACTGATTGACCTGAGATCCCTACATTTTAACTAACTCTTTTATTATACAACCAGAAAATGCATAATTTTTAATCAGAAAAAAGTATTTTTAAACTTTTTATTCTATCTTAACACATAGCTAATAACAACCAAACACTGGACAATTAATAAAAAGTAAAAACAAAAACATAATTAAAAATTTTGTGGATTTATGAACACATTTTTAAGAGCACACTTACATATATGAAATGCAAATATGCACACATGCTGATCTGAAAAAAATGTTTGCAGGACCTAAGACAGTAAGTTTCAGAAAAATAACATCTATAAAGTCTAACACAAAAAAACACACAGAAGTTAGTAACCTAAAACACCTAAATTTATTTTTAAGTACATGCTCTTGCTCTTAATTTTAGGAAATGAAATACACTAATACATGCTATAAACATTTTTCCAGACATCCACTATACTTTTTAAAATTCATTAAATATGGTATGTTACACGCAGAAAAAAAATCCTTCTACCATTTCCAGCCTCAAAACCACTTTCTGGGAGTTGGCAAGCCTTAAACGTAAAATAGCTAACTTACACTTTCTTACATGTGAAAACAAAACTTACATTAAAGACATATGACAAGCTTTTAGATTTATAAAGATTTCAGGGTACATTTTCTGTCAAATGTACTTGTTCAAAACCTTGCCATTTTATCTGCCTTAGACTCATTTAGTATATTTCTGTAAGACTGAACAAGTAAAACAAAAAGGTAATTAACAATCTAAAATAATATTTTTGCACAATGTAGTACTGGCAAGTATGCCCCACTTTTTAGGCATAAGCCAGCTAATAGAAAGCTGTTAATGTTTGGAGGATTTTAAATAAAAAATGCATCTTCTATTTTTAAAATATTTAAAGCAATAAAAGTCTGTGGTAAACATGGTATTACATATTTGACATTTTCTGCCCAGAAATGCATTACTATGTACGATGGTATTAATAAACCATGTGCTTTGAGGGACTTCAGTGCTTTGCCATAATTTAGTTGAAAACAGTGTGTAGAATGCGTATTTTTCTACCATCATATCAACATATAGAAAACAAATACTATGTCATCAGCTCAGCAGCATGCGTTCACTATACTGGAAACATATGCAAAAAACCACAAACTTTTTAGAGTTCAAAAAATACCCTTTACCAGAGACTGATTTACAAGCCAGTGGTTAATGAGAAAGTGTTGAGCACTTAAAATTTTGTTAGAAAAATAAAAACAGGCACCCTCATCTGACTCCGACTGCTTTCACAGGAAAACAGCCCTCCCTGTACATCAGAACAAAATAATTTCTTTCCCCACTTCAGGTTATTATTTGAAGCAAATGAAAAGACAATGATTCTTCTCTCTTCTGGCTAAAGCTCAAAACAGCATGGTTAAATCACACATATAAAAACTACAGACTTATCAGAAATCACAAAACAGAAAGAGAAGGACTCACTGACCCATTTGGAAGACAAAGACGACAAAACGGAAAAGCTCTAAAAATCAGCTTGTGAGGCCTTTGAGAGATATTCTTCTGGCATTTCATCACAGCAGCCCCAGACCAGTTCACTTCCCTGGATACAGGGAGGGAGAACTAAATAGAGCTGTTTATTAAAGCTGTTGTGCTGGATTGCATTAGGAAGCACGAGCAGACCACCTGGACCTTTCAGATTGTGGCAGTGTTTAATTTGCAGGCTGCCCCTCTGCAGCAGCAAAGACTACTACGTTTACCAAGCTCAATCACACATTATCTGGATTAGGAGTACAAGAAGAAAAAATAAAAATAAAAATAAAAGCCACAGCATCTAGTACAGGAATACAGTCAATATAAAAATAATGAGCATTACAAATAGAAAGCAACTCCCCAGCAAACATAACACTTTCACTTCTCGGTTACTCTACTTCAGCATATTTAAACAAAATAAAACAGCAAATTAATAAATACATTGATTTGGTAAAGCTCAGACTGAATTATAAATGGGGTTTATTAGAAGAAAAGCATGGTAATTTAGGTTTTTCTAGTGATTCCCTGGCCAGATTATTGTGTTTCTTTTGCCTTTCTCACTTTCAGTACTGCACTCGCTAGTAGCTGAAGATACAGATAGAAAGATGGTACTGTAAATATGAATTATGTGAATCATATGGTTAGACCCTTGTGAAAAAAAAAAATAAAAGGGGAGTTGAGAAATGGCTGACTCCATACCTGACCAATTACAGCTTGCATGGTCCCTGTGTCCTGCTGAGCTGAAAGATCGCAATCCATCATATGTAGTCTTTGAAAAGGAGAATGGGGGTTTCTGGCATGCATCTGTCAATCAACTTCTGCACTCACAACCATCACCAAAAGCAAGGGAAAAAAGTCAAGCTGCTCCACCAAATAGGATGAAATAGTCATGTGACCTTCAGCACACTCACACACATACATACTTCCATAGAACGTATGAATTTTCTGCAGATATGAAATGACATTGACAAATACCCAATACCAAGTAAATAAAGTGAGACAAACAGCTACTCACCAAAGAGAAAACACTTGCTGTAATCTTCAGCCTAAAGATTTAATATACCTAAAAGGTATTTTAAACTGAGTGTTTTCTTTCGAGCCTAAACTTTTCAGATAAGGTGATATGATTTTATATATGCAGAAAGTGGTCAGAACTTTAACCCCTCGCATCCTCTTGCAGCCTCTATTTTTGTTCCCCCCTCCTTTATACTTCTACTTTATGGTTTTTTGAGTTTTTGAATATTTTTTTCTTTAAGTTTCTTTTGTGTCAAAGTGAAGTGGCTTGTGTTGCCTTCCTTGGATTTGCAGAGATTATGAGAACTTGACAGAAAAAAAATTGCTAACAGGAAAAAAAGAAGAAGCAGGGGCTGAGAAACCTGTGTCTGTACTCACAAGCCAAAATATCTCACTGCTTTACTCCACCAGAAGTTAATTTTTTTCCTTACTGGAAATATATATTTAAGTATTAGTTTATGCGAGCTATGATGAGCACTCAAAATATTAAATATTCAGACTATGTAAATCCTACCAACACAATCCTTTCCATTTTGAAGGTTAGCAGAGTTTTGGTTCATTCACTGCTCCACTGAACTGACATAAAATGTTGTTACTTAGGAAGGCAAACATTACCATTTTTTTTTAATGGAAGCAGTTTGTTTCATATATCTCCCCCTCTGAGTTAAGATTTGCAAGAATTTCCAAGACTATTTTTGATTCGTGTCAAAATATATCAGCCACTCGTCTCCAAAAACTGAGTGTCCTGAACGACATGCTGCAGCATTGATTGCTGATACGTTATTGGCCAGTGATTGCTGAAGGGTGACATTAATGTAACCTCGTAGCACTTTAACCCTTTGAAGATCAATACAGTCCTCTGGCAATATAGTAGAATAACAGCCCATGTACTTTTTGCTGTATTACAGCTTCATATAAATATTAGTGCATCTTTCTGTCCTTCTCAAATTGCATTTTGGTTACTAGTGCAAACAACACACTTTGCAAAGGATGTCAGAAGCAAAAAGGCAGAATAAAAAAACCAGTGTAGTCTCTATGCTTAACCTAACATACCCTTTTCATTTCAGTAAGTTTCTGGCAATATTTTGACATTATTATTTCATTTTTAAAGGCATTAAAAATATTGATCTTAGCTTTTATGGTCGAAGAAATGTGAGAATTCATCAACAATATTCTAATTGTAGGCACTTGCCAGTCTAATATTTCCTACCATATAATTTCAAGAGTCAACATCCAGAGGTGTTTGGAATGTGATGGAGCACATGTATATGCGTGTATATATATATATCTGTACGTGTGGATATACATATTTATGTGCATACACATACAAGTATGGAACAAATGAAATGTATATTGAGAGAGTGAGATAGGGAATATCTAGCTTACTTTGCATTCTTTGAGTTTCTACAATACAATTATTTTTTTTAATGTTAAGAAAAAAGAAAGGAAATTTTGATACATATTTTAAAAATTAGAAATAAGAACAAATCACATGGAGATGCATGGGGACCCAGAAGTGTTCCTAGGACAACAAAATATTTTATCATAACAATTTTTTCAGATCAAGCATTTTTAGAAAGATATACAATATTAACAATGAAACATTGCCTCTGGGAGGAGGAAGGAAAACTTGAAATGTTGTTTCCAACATCTGCTATGCATTTCATTTATAAACATAATTAAAATGCACCATTTGGGCTGAAGTCTTATCTGCTTCTTACTCATGAAAGAAAATACACTGAACTAATACCTTGGTCTGCCTTCTGGTCAGCTGAGAATTTGCTGCGGTCTCTTCCTGCAGGACAATTCTATGGAAAAACCAGGCAGTATTGTGAAGGCCATAATCAACATCCGTATCATCGCAAGCAATTCAAAATACAACTGGTAAGTGGGTGAGTGAGTAGAGGAGATTGCCTCAGCTGTCTCCAGGAAAACAGACACACTAAAATCAAATGCTGCACATGAATTTAAAAGGAAAGTTAAGGATGTCTATTTTATAGTTTTTTCTTCAGGAGGAGCCTTTCTGCAGCGAGTATACATAAACACCTTTCAAATTCCTTTAACTCATTTAAGTAACTAAACCTGGCAATTAGCACTGTGGGGTTTTTATTAGCAAAGACACTGACACACACATTTGTTGCAGAGCAACAAATAAGCACCCTGTTGTATGCACACAAGTCTGCTGCACCCTTACACACCAACAAACCAACCAGTAACTTGCACACAAGATTGGCAGAGCTGCAAGAGCTCTCTCCTCCCAAAGTGAGATATATGCTACCTCTACTTTTGCCATAATTTACCTACACTTCCAGGAAATGCCAATCTACTATCTAAAATGCAAAACAACATCCCTGCAGCTAATGCCTCTGCATAAATTACAGCACCATTGTTAATCTGAACAGCTGCAAGAGCTTTCTCTGCTACTGCTGGAGCTGCCCTTACCTCTGAGGGGCTGGAGACCTTCTCCCCCAGCCAAATCTACCTGATCCTGTCCGCAGGGGATGCACAACTGGTCCCTGAGCACTGTTTCATCTTTGCTTCTCACCCCTCAGGCCTTCCACTAGCCAGTTCCTAATAGGTGTTGGTCCCATTTTGTCTTTTAACTTACTCTAAGAAATTATCTCCCTAACATCTCCCACTTCCCCTACTCCCTCCCCTGAAAACACACACTTCCTTTGCTGTTGGAAAGGTGATTTAGCTCTCCTGTCAGCAGTCAAAAAGGTGGGGGAGCAAGATAGTGCCTAATCTGCCACAGGGCAGACCCAGATGGAAAGCAGGGTGCAAAGGGGAACTTGACTTGCCAGGTTTGTTCTAGCATGAGCATCTCGAGGAAAATTATTGAAAGACAGAATGACAAATACTGCTTACCAAGGAGCCGTGATGTATCTCCAACAGAGACCTTCTGGTCTTCTCTGAAACTTTTTATCCATGGGTCTCTTTCAGCATACCTGAGAGAAAAATAGTTATGGAGTCACAGCTATCTACGACAGCTATGCCTTCCTACATGCATGCCCCTTCAGCATGTGTCACAAAGGGCCAGGTTTGCATTACTCTACCTAAAATCATCGAGAGAGGGCTTCCACAGAGAGGAGGATCATTTCTCACTTAATCTTTGACACTGCAAATTCAAAGGGGCACAAGCCTCTGTTTTGAGTTGCACACTGCATTTCTGGCAGCCAGAGAAATTGTAACACTGAATACCTTTAACTGCAGTAGACTTTCCCTGTTTAATTGAAACTATTTTAAAAATAATTTTTTAAAAGGGGCTTTTGTATTGAATAATGTGCTTGATTTTATATCAGATACACAGCTAAGAATTTGTGAAAGTAGTATTACTGCATAAAATAATTTCTCTTCTGTCTTCCAGGAGAATATATGTTTCCTGGGTGGTAAAACCCAGTATTTAGAATTATACAGCAAATGCAAAACCCAGTTACTTCATAGCTAAAATGTGTTAAAACACATGGCCATTTTTTAATGCTTATTATTTATAATCGTCTATGGTTCATTCCTTCACAAACTAGAAGCCTTTTGATCAACAGAGCCCAGGGGTTTACTAAAATACCTTTAGGCACTTGTTCATATGCCATAGCTGAACTTGTAGCAGATTTAGTGAATTGAGCGAGGCGCTTCTGCATGTTACAGCATTGGTACACTAGGGGGACTATTTTTCCTTTTTTCTCGAGTGACAGATGCAGGGCACTGACAGAGCAAGCTATTGTACCTCACACTACAGGTCCTTTACTCACCACTCAAACACACAAGACCCAGTCTTGCCCTCTTTGAAAATTAACAAATCTAATTCTAAACTGTCAATGATTCTTCCTCCCTCTCTTACTGTCTCTATCCGTCTCTGCCAAACAGACACTATATGGCATTTTGCATCTTGATTTTCATGGATATGTGAGTGGGATTTCTGCATGAGCAAATTTCTGCTGAATTTTGCTAATTCCAAAATAATTGTTTTGTATTAGTAGACATTAATGGATTACAGTTCCTGCCTCTGCAAGCCTATTTTGGCCAATAACTTTTACATTTCAGAAGGAATTTTGCTATTAAGAAAATCTTTGGCGCTTCTAATTTCTCCTCCTCCAGATTTCATTAATGTATAATTTCTGGGTTTCTCCCACTGCCCCAGACCTCCATTTTTCAAAAACCAAGCTACTGGGACATACTCATGCACTTCAAGAATGACACTTCCTTCTATTCCTGCATCATATAAAGGAAATTCAGGAAAAGAAGTTCCTGTGCCTAAATTGCCAGAACAAGGCATAATCTACATTATACTCATTTCATAGCCAGTGGGACAGCTTTCCCTCAGTGCTTATCCTTCACTGTCTAAAGAAAACATTTGTAAAATTTTTTCTTGTTATTTTAGAGAAAAGGGGCTTACAGTAATTTCACGACCATAAGGCGCACCTGACGGGAGTCAGCAAAACTCGCAACATTGTAGATCAGATAAGGCGCACTCGTCTATAGGGCACACTTTTTTTTTTTGCAGCGAGGCTTCGCCCCCAGCTCTTCCTGCGAGGTTGCTGGCCGAGGCCTCACTCCCACCTGGCAGCCATGGGCCCCTGAGCCCGCATGGACCCGGGAGAAGCAGTGCCGCGGGCCCCCGGGCCTGCCTCCACCCAGCAGCCATGGGCACCCGGGCCCGCCCGGGCCCACATGGACCCAGGAGGGGGGTGCCGCGGGCCCCTGGGCCTGCCTCCATCCGGCAGCCATAGGCCCCCGGGCCCACCCGGGCCCACATGGACCCAGGAGAGGGGTGCCGCGGGTCCCCGGGCCCACTTCCATCCGCCAGCCATGGGCCCCTGGGCCTCCCCAGACCCGACAGGAGCGGTGCCGTGGGCACCTGGCCCCACCTCCACTCGGCAGCCATTGGCCCTCCTGGACCTGACAGGGGTGGTGCCGCGGCCCCCTGGGCCCGCCTCCACCCGGCTGCCACGGCACTGCTGGCCCCCTCCACGACTCACGGCTCACACTTCCGGGGTGGAAAATGTTGCAACTTTGTACTTCATATAAGGCGCACCGGACTATAAGGCGCACTTCTGGGTTTGGGGAAAAATTTTAGTCAAAAGGGTGCGCCTTATAGTCATGAAATTACTGTACTCTAACATTTTGTATCTTTGGGAAGGTAGGAATAAATTCTCTCCCTTCTGGATCTAAGAAGATGGTTTGATTAAAAACTTATTTTTGTTTCAGGAAGGACAATTATTCAACAGATCTTTCCGTTTCCTGATTCAACTAGAATTTATGTAAAATGAAAAATCTAGGTCATGGGAATTGTATTCTTTCTCCATAGTAAACTACATAGTGAAGAGACAGCACCTTCCTCCTCTACTTCTACGTTAAGTAATGGGAGGTGATTACATCAATGATTATGGAATCTAGTTATTCAGAGGATAAGCAAGTCTTACACATCTCAGGTGAAATAGAACTGAGAGGCAAAACATGTTGAGAGGCAGGATGGATTTGCAAGAAAGGGTGACATTACACCCTTGAAAGGTGAAACTGGGTAAGGTTTAAGAATATACTTCCCAGGTACATTGCCAACTTCAGCATTCTAATAAAACCACATTCTTCATGTCTCATGGTGTCTTCAGCAGTATCTGGTGTAATGGGCTTTCTAAGACCTCTCCTTATTGGATATACCATGGATAATAATGGAGATTATCACCATGTGGATATACCATCTCCAATAATGGAGATTTACACCATGTGAAGAACAGACCATATTTAGGTGACCTAATATCATTCAAGTGAGGTAAATAAGAAATCTGAATAGACAAAAAAGAGGATTTTTACTGTGAATATTTTTCCAAAATTTTCCAAAATCTTTAGTAGGATTTGGAACATTTCAAGGACAGCAGAAACATAAAAAATAAGGCATATTTTTTCATTCAATGAGTAATAGGAATTTATTAATGTGTCATATCAGTAACTACGTAACTCTTCAGAACAGTAATGCTCTAACCACAATGCCATGGTTAATAGAGTAAAGGATGGAGTTTCTAGCAGTGTTTAATTCCATACCACCCACATCATGGCAGGGGCATGGTTTCAGCAGGAGGAAGCCAGGGCCAGAAAGGGAAGGATTGTCATCTTTCACCAAGCTCAAGAGAGGGGATATGCAGGTTTTGGGGTAAGCCTGGCAGAGCTGGGCCCTTTCTGCCATCAGTGGTCGCTCTCCTGTTCCTCTGAGTGGTGGGTTTTCTGGTTTGGTGCTGAAAGACGGCACCAGCAAGCCTGAGATGCCGCCCCAAGAAAAAGAAAAGGGAGAGAGCAGCAGTGGCACAGAGCAGAGCCCAGCTGAGCACATTCTTTTATCAATATTGTTGCGATTATTGCGATTTTCCAGTAAATTGTGATTTCATCTTAAAATGTCTCCTAGTGTTTTCTCCACTGTTGGAATGGGATGGGGAAAAGGGGGCAGCCCAGCAGAGTGGGTCTAATTCTCCTGCTGGGTTTTAAACTAGCACACACACCAACAGGGAAAAGCAGATGGTTTCACAGTGTGTGCGATGATGATTAACTTCTTGTTCACTGGTATATTTGCTTTCATTTACTTGTGTTGTAAATTGCTCATCTTGCATAGGTGCTACTTCCACTTCAACACAACACAATGAAGTGACAGCATCATCAGAGACAAGAAAATGAGAGGAGGTGGATGTGAGAGAAGGGGTATGTAGTGCCAGTGAAAGCACACATTTCCTACATGCTACATATGCCTCGGATCCCCAGCTTCTAAATAGATGCCTCTTTCTCATGGAGAAAAAAAAAAAAAGCCCAAATAAGGCCATATACCTGTTCTTCTTTTGCTTCAAGCACTGTATATGATGTTTGACTATTTCCTGTATCAAATAAAGGTACACTACATACAGAGATGTACTTCCTGCCATTACATTGGGAAATGTCTTAGTGAGAAATGTTTAATCTTCTGATAGACAGTTCACAAAATTTGGTTACAAACTTTATATCCTGTTATATATTACACAGGATCAGGAGAGAAAACATGATAGGTTTGAGCTACTGAAAGAGCCACCATGTACTAATTGTTTCTGAGTTTGTTTCATTTATCAAGTGAACTGTGCAATTTGCTTATTCACAGGGGAAAGTCAGTAAGTCATGACATTGAAGTTAATATTTAAGTTTTGCTAGTAATTTTTCCATTAAGGTGTTTATGACTCTTTGCCAGACATTTACACTCAGACATCTGCTGAGGATCAGTTTTTGATCTACACTTTGGCCATATGTTAACCAGAAGCTTACATAGTGAGGCAGGATAAGTTCATGGAAGGCAATCAGCTAGTGGATTGATGAATATTTTTGACACCCTTTGTCCTAGGAAGTGCCTCAATTGCAAAATGTTTGAGGGTGAAGTTATGCAAGAAGACTGTCAGGGAGCAGCAAGTGTCTGCTGCTCATTGAAGGCAGGCAAGCCAGGAGCTGCTGCTGACCCTGGCACCTCATCAATAGGGCACCATCCCACAGATGGGACAGACAGGCAGAGCAAGCAGCTAGTAACCAAAAAGACCCTCTGATACACAGAGGGAATGAGCCAGGTCCTGGGGCCAGACAGGGAGTCTAGCAAGAGATACAGCTGGAAACAGGCCTGGAGACAGGGCTGTATCATGGGTCCCAGGTCCATCCAGGAGTCAGGGTTGAAGACAAGCTATGACCTAGGTCTGAGTGGTCCATCCAAGATGGCACCTCTCTGCAGATATATTTAAAGATTCTTCAAATACAGATATGTCCTGGCAACTTTATGCACTCATTGCACCAGTTTTGCAAACTCATACTATGTGTATTCTAGAAGACTGTTTTTCATATTATCATCCAATAATTAAAAATAAAAATAAGTGTCTTTGTGTCTGAATTATATCATTAGTCATTTCACCACAGTAACAATCACAGATGGTTTCAAGCCGACATATGAAAAGCAAACTCTTCAGTCCTTCTTGGCATCTCTACTTCAGGCATGTAAGGCCTATAAAAAGAGGCAGTTGCCTTTCAGTGTTGGATGCTCACCTATCCAGCCTCCTCCTTATCCATGTCAGCAACAACCTTCCTTTTCACTACACAGCTGCAGAATTCATTTAGAAGTTCATCAGCAAGCTTTATTCATGCTCCTGGAGAGGAAAGTGTATCCCCACAGATAGTAGGGATGTGAACTGCATTGCACGGACCTGGTTGGGCTCTTTGACCCATGAAACTTCCCAATGGAAGCTCAGTGAATGGATAATATCCAGCCATGGATATTTCCTCTGTTAAGAGGCAGACACCAGTTCTGAAAGGAGCTGGGCTGACCCCACCAGCCTGTGTTCAGAGCCCACCTGCACACCTCGCCCATGGCTCAGCTGCTGGCAGAGGCTGGATCTGGCTGTGGCTGTGTGGAGCTGGACTCCAGCAGGTTACTCATGGGGGAGCCCCCTTGAGACATCTCTCAGGCTCCAACCTTCATGCTTTGCTGTCATCAAATGTAGGAAACAGGGAAGTTCATGATCAGGTCTTTTGAATTTAGATTGCAAAAAAACCATTGTTCAAGAATT
>PYHW01009642.1:465937-488058 GCA_013186435.1 Turdus rufiventris
GAGGCTGGATCTGGCTGTGGCTGTGTGGAGCTGGACTCCAGCAGGTTACTCATGGGTGGAGCCCCCTTGAGACATCTCTCAGGCTCCAACCTTCACGCTTTGCTGTCATCAAATGTAGGAAACAGGGAAGTTCATGATCAGGTCTTTTGAATTTAGATTGCAAAAAAACCATTGTTCAAGAATTTAGGTTTTCTGGTCCACATAATTTTCTGGATTCCATGACACCCAGTGGAAGAAAAGCTCTAACTCATCATGTAGTTCTACAGCCCCCATCCTCCCTACCAGCTGAAGCTCTGACAGAAGAGACATCCCCTACATCAATAAACACTCCTTGCATGAGGAACGACAGGGTAGAAATAGGTACCACCATGTCAGGTGGAGTGACACAAGTTTCTGCTCCAGTCTGAAGATTTTGGAGGAGTCAAATGCTCCTGAAGTGCATGAGTAAATCACAGGGTGACAATAAGCCATGAATGGGATACAGGAAAAAGCATTCCTGTGTTTCAGGCAAGAAAAGTAACCATTGTGTAAAGCCCTGGTAAGAATGCACCCATACCACTATGGATATGTCTCATTCTTCATGCTCTAAAAAGACAAATTTCATCTGGAACAAATGCAGACAGAGATTAAGCCGATGATTTATGGGCATGGAGTGCCTACAGAAGAAAAATGATGACTGGAAGGAGCAATACAAAGGCAGACACGGTTGTCACCATCTTCAAGAAAGGTATCAAGAATGACGACCAAAGGAGGAAAAGAGTTATTGAAGTGCAAGGAAAAATATGGTAATGAACACAAAAGCCTTTGAGACCTCTTTCTAAAAAGACAACCTCACCATAAACAGTGTACTAGCAATTGTGCCTTGATGCATTGGTGAGGAATGGTGGTGAAACCACAACATTTACATGCTTTTTACATCCTTGCAAAGTTCATGCTGAGGGAACAAAAACTCTCTCTTTCATCTCTGGCATCACCCCAACCAAATGATTGTCTTTGGTATAAATGCCCTTATTCATGCAGTCTGAAGGTACACACCAATTTTGGAACCAACCTAAAAAATTACAATAATAGTACCTCTCTTAATCTTTTAGTATTCCAACTACTAAACCTTAAGGAAAAATGAGACTTGACAGGGCTTTAGGTAGGAACATATTCCTACATATAGGTGTAGGTAAATATCTCTCAGAAAGGTTAAAGTGAGTGCTGCCTAGAAACAAATAAAACCTCCAAACTTTCCAAACAATATTAAGAGTGGTAAGATAAAAAGCAATTATTTAATGAAAGTTTTCAGGTGCACAAATATGGCTACACACATATATGATACAGGATTTTTACAATTTTTATAAGCTCAATTAATCAGTATATCTGGCCGGAATATCCTCTAGGAGATCAGTTGCCCCAGTAACCCAGCATTGGCTCTGCCCCTTGGAGTTGGTCCATGGGGTTCTTTGCCCTATATCTTGTTGTGTCTCTCAAATTCTGATCAAAAATAAGATGTCCATGCCAGAAATTTTCTTCTTGAGAATAAGATGAAACAGAATTTCAATAATGTGTTAAAAGGGGTTAGCTTACTCTTCTAAGATGTGAGAGAAGGCAGAAAAAATACTAGAAAGAATACAACTATCTATTAAAAATCTATAAAGCAATAAATATATGGAAAAAGCTAAAAATCTTTAGGTATCATGAGAAACAAGCTCTAAAAGTTTTGCACCATTACTGAAATGTGCTTTTTATACCATATAAACCCAGTCAATGGATGGGTTTGTTATTGATCAAATGACAAGCCCTGCCTTAGTCTCCTCAGATTTTTGGCAGCATCTTAAATTTAGGTGGCCCACACCTAAAAATGCCTCAGTCCTGGCAGACCAGGTCTATTATAAAATTATTTATTGAATAAACACGAGATAACAGAAAAAGGCCTTAAAAAGAGTTACAGTAATTTCACAACCATAAGGCGCACCAGACTATAAGGCACACCCCTGGGAGTCGTCAAACTTCGCAACTTTGCAGATCATATAAAGCGCACCAGACTATAAGGCGCGCTTTTTTTTTGCAGTGAGGATCCGTGCCGCGCGCAACAAAGTAAGGAAATAGTAATAGAATCGTGCGATCACGGAGTTTACTGGCTTGGTTTGGGGTCGGGTGGGCTCGGCGCTGCTCAGGGCTGCCTCTGGTGTTGCCAGGTGCCTGAGCCGCACAGTATGCCGCGCCACGCCGGCGGAAGCCCCTTCCGCCCTGCATTGCCGGGCAACCCTGCCACGCAGCGGTGCCGGGCACCCGCATTGCATGCCATGCCAAGTGCCCACACTGCTGTGCCGCAGCACCAGGAGCCCATGCCCTGCCCCTGTGCCAAGCGCCTGCGCTGCACTGTGGCACCGGGCACCTGTGCTGCGCCGGGATTCCGGAAACCCGAGCCACACTGGGATGCCAGAAGCCCGTTCCTCCCCACGTTGCCGGGCAACTCTGCAGTGCGGCGGTTCTGAGCGCCTGTGCTGCGCCAGGATTCTGGAAGCCCGTTCTGCCCCGCATTGCTGGGCTGGCCGCTCCTGCCCCCCCTCGTGGCTTGGCTCACAGTTCGCACTATTTTTTTTGCAGCGAGGAGCTGTGCCATGTGCAACAAAGTGACGAATTACTGAGAGGTGCTCCATTTGCAAACATTTTCCACAGATTGGCGTAGCCTTTAAACGCAGTCCCAGGTGCCCTCTCCGTGCCATGGGCCCCGGCACCAGCTGGTGCGGCTCGCGGCTACCACTGCGCAGCCTTGGGTCCCGGCTTCCCCTGCCCAGCCGTCGCATCTGCCACTGACCCAGGCACTCCCGCCCGGCCGCTGGCTGGCCCAGCTTGGCTTGTGGCTCGGCCACCACGGCCGCTGGCGGCTTCTCGTTCCCCCCACACCAGGGCTGGGGCTGGCGGCAGCTGCTTCCCTCCCTGCGGGGCTCCTGCCGGCTGCAACTGCCTGCTCCTGTCCCCCCTTGCGACTTGGCACTCCCGCGGCACCGCCCCCCCATTGCAGCTTGCACTTCCAGGTAGGCAAATTTCTGAACTTTGTAGATCATATAAGGCGCACCGGACTATAAGGCGCACTTCCGTGTTCAGGGGAAAATTTTAGTCAAAAGGGTGCGCCTTATAGTTTTGAAATTACTGTACTTACTACATATTATAAAACAAAATAACTTCTAGTAGATTACATAAACCAGTGCATGACATTAAGTTACCTATATAAAAGCTAGCAAAGAAATAGTATAGATTAGGACTCAATGTAACTTACCACCAAATTTACAATAGTGTACACAGAATGCTTCCACTGAACCCTTAACAGAGTAACCATGAAGTAGGCAACTGAACTTTGGGGACAAAATCCCACACATTTTTTACAGTATGTGCAGAAGACTTCTGCTTTGTGAAAGTTTGGTGTAGCTTTTATAATTCATAAAGTGTCTGTCAGTCAAAAATTTCAGCTTATCTTTCCACATCTTGCTTCCACAGCAAGATGAGCTGAAAGCATTACTCCTGTAGTGCCAAAATAGCTCACTATAACTCAAACCGTCCTGATTGAGTTATTTCACCAATTAGCAAGCTCATGTGAAGCTCATGTGAGGGGGGTGGGGGGAGGTGAGATGTTCAGTTTTGGGCCTCTCACTACAAGAAAGATATTGAGGTACTGGAGCGAGTTCAGAGAAGATCAACAAAGCTGGTGAAGGGTTTGGAGCACAAGTCTCATGCAGATCAGCTAAGGGAGCTGGGGTTGCTTAGCCTGGAGAAAAGGAGGCTCAGAGGGACCTTATCCCTCTCTACAACTACCTGAAAGGAGGTTATAGACAGATTAGGTATTAGGAAGCTTTTTTGCACTTAAAGGGTTTTAAAACATTGGAACAGACTGCTCAAGAGAGTGGAAATGTCGCTATCCCTGGAAGTGTTGAAAAACAAAGTGGATATGACACATGAGGACATGGTTTAATGGGGAACATGGTGGTGGGGCTGGGCTCTGGCTAGACTTGATGATCTTAAAGGTGTTTTCCAACCTTATCTATTCAATGGTTCAATGATTCTATGAAGGATGATGGACAGAGGTGCGGTAGGCAGGGTTGCAGTGAGTGGAGTTGTGCATGGGGGCTCCCATGTCCCACTCACAGAGCTGGCCCAGGGAGAGCTCGAAGACATCCAAGAGAAAGTCCTCAAGGAGCTACTTGGTGGGGGCTGAGGGAGGCTGGATGAGGTTGCTGAAGATTCTCTGCTGCAAGTCAGCTCCTAGTAGCGCCATGCTCAAAGCACATTCCCTGGCCAGGAAGCACATTAACAAAGGAAGTCTTGGATAGCAAAAATTGTGCTTGTCATCAATATGTGCTAGAATTTGTAAAATGCCCCACAGTACCACACATTCCTTCTTTTTTTGTATGAGACTGGTACAGATCCTCAGTCTTTGTGTTCTCACCCTTCAGGAAACAAGAGCTGCTGGATCTGTATTCCTGCTGCTAAATTCTGCAGTTCTGTCACTCTCCTTTTCTACAAAGGATGAGTTTCAAAGCTAAACTGAAGAACACATCAGCCTGCTCCGAGCTACACATACACATTGTGGTAATGGTTGTGAGCATCAGGTCTGAAATTAATGGAGAAAAATAAAAATTAAAATAATATCCTGCTTCCAGTTATTGACTGTGTGTTATGTGCCCTTGAATGTGTCTTTGCAGCTTAAAAGTTCCTGACATCTCTGGAAAATAATGATCATTGTTACTTGACTTGTGATGAGCACACGAAATAGAACAAAGCAGCTATGCCATGTTCAACCCAGAGTTCTGCATGACTAGCTACAACCCAGGCAGGTCTCAGGGCTCCACCCCGGAGACCATCTCTCTGCAGTGCAGGTCCAGGTACATCCAGGAGACAGGGGCAGAGATGGGCACACCCACAGCAGGGCTTAGGTAGGGACTGAAGGTCCAGGCTGAGCTGGGACACATCTCCATGACCCTGGGCATGAGATGGTGGGGCTGGGGATCCCAGGGGAGGCCAATCCCAGCCACTGAGGCCTGTGAGCACCCCCAGGACCCTGTCAGGGTCCAATTGGAGTAGTGTTTGTTAGCTACCAGGCAGAAGGGACCTCCCCAGACACCCAGGACTGTTGTGTAGACAAATGAGAGGGGACCATCTGTGACATCTGCTAGCTCCTTCACTACTATGGGATGAATCTCATCAGGCCCAATGGACCTGACCAGAGTGGTCAAACCCTGGAAACAGGCTTCTTGAAGAGGTCCCCTCATGTGTGTCAGTGTTGAAGAGGTATTTGGACAATGCTCTTAATACCATGCTTTAGCTTTTGATCAGCCTTGAAAGGAACAGGCAGTTGGACTATCACTGGGTGATCATTTTAGATCTATTCCAGATGAACTATCCTAATCTAGCCTAATCTAGTCTAGTCCAGTATAAGCATTTAACTCTCCTCTTACAACTTCACTGTCCACAAATGGAAAAATCACTGTTCCTACAGCTGGAATGTTCAGCAGAGCAGGCAATCCAAGTGATATAAGAGGAGGTTAATAAAAAAAAAGGAGCTAAAAAGAGGATGAAGAGTGAAAATAATGTGGCAGCAACTGGTAGACAAGTGCCAATTGTGGGAAAAACAATGGGTGAAGACTTGGGAGAGAGTAGAAAAGTAAAATTGTTTCCTCTGTAGAGATCTCCCACGGGGGCCTTACCCTGAACTGTTACCAAACTGAGGAGTGAGAGATGAGTGAATGACAATGATCCTATAGAAGAGAGCCCTCAGGAGTATTTGTCCAAGCAATTCCCAGTTTCAAAATTTCAAAACTGTTATCTGAAATGACAATTATTTTTAATTGATTACGGCATGCTCAAAGCACTTTAAATAGGATTTAATAGGATGTGAATCATCAGGACAGCTGCTTTGGATCATCAGGACAAAATGCACAGAAACCATTTTGATCCTATTTCGCAGAATGTGTTCTATGTTGCTTACATGGCATGATCACAGCTACCCAGGCTGATTTCTTGGGATGTCTTTCGGGTTTAATTACCCTGTCAATTAGAGTTAGAGGTATTAATGTGGCAGTGAAATGATAAAGATTGCTCATGGCTTCTATTCTCTACTTGTTTGTATTCATCAGTCTTGAAAGAGGAGGACTTTTCACATTATCTTGACATGGATGCTAATAAGCCTATAATGAGAGATTTAATGCATCAAATAAAATAGGTGCCAGCAGCCATGAAGAGAACAAGTTAAGATAATGGGACAATGCAGTCCAGTAATAAAGAGGTGGAGAGTGTAGTCCCCTGGATAGGGCACAGCACTGTTAATTTTCCAGGATTAGCCATTGACCGGGTAAAAACCTTTAAGAAGAGAGAAAGGATGAAAAAAACCAGCCACTTCTGACAAAAATGGACCAGGATGAAAGTACATTGTATCATCATATGCTCTATGAAGCCATAGAAAGCATTTAGAACTGAATATTGAGTAAATGAGAGTAATTTTCAACAAAATCCTGATTCTTAAAGTATATAAAGCTATGTTGACTTCCATCTCCTGAGACTACAAACAAACAGACTAAGTCCTGTGTTCACAGGACATGTGCATGAGCAAAACATTTTGGATCAACCTTTTCAGTTTCAAATTATCTGGATTAGGTTGGACAGAGTGCAAAAATGAGAACTATTATTAATATTGTATGCCACAGGCCATATCAACATGTCAAATGTAAATGGTTTTGTGCAGACCACTACTTGCTTAGTGCTTTCAGCATCTTTAGTGAAGCAAATGCCTGTGGTGTCCCTGGGTGCTTAAACTACATTGGTTTTCAAGGTAAAGTAAAACATGCATAAATTCCATACACTTCTAGATTATTTTGTGTGACTCATGTAAGTCATATCATGCTGTGATTTTAATGAGTTCTATCTTCACATGTTTCTGCTCCTGGAAGACCTTTATGGTCTTGCTCTGTAACTTAGTCCCTCAAGCTGCTTTATACACAAAATAGAACTATTCCTGAAAAATGGGGTTCTAAGAATTCAGTAGGTGTATTTGGGTGGAAACATAAAAAGTACAAGCAGTTGATGCTGCTAGCCATAGCAATAGTAAAATTGGGAGAATCCAAAAATTCAGGGTAGTTTTCTCTTTTTCTTTTTTTGCTTCCAATTTATAGACTATGATTTTAAAGATACACTGCTCTTATTTTCAATAAGGTTTTTTTTAATCCCAATTCTTCAGTATTTGACATGAAAATACTAAAAGAATAATGAAAAGAACTCACACCATGGAATTACCATTACATAAAATCATTAGAGTTTATACTCTAAAATATAATATCAAATATTAGTGATATAAGAATATCATGCATTCATTCAATTTCCAAACTTGCAGGACCTACTTCTCAGTAGTCTTATAAGAATTGCATTTGTTCCAATTAATATCAGTACAACTTCTCTCGCAGATCAAGGGCAGCAGATCACTTTAAGAGTCTAGATTCCCTGAGCTTGTGTTAACAGCCCTCTGTGCTTATTTCAGGAATGTTTTAGTAATTGTTAGAGTTGCTTCTCTGAACCATGGTAAAAGCATTATACGCCTTGAAAGGGATATTAGGGACAATTTCAGACCCTGACTGAATACTTAAACTAGTATCTATTTCATATGCAACTAAGACCAGATTTACACCCTTGCAGTTAAAAATGTACAAAATTATTTACTTAAATTCCTTGTCTTTTCCCCATTCCCCTTCCACTCCTCACACAGAAAATATCTAGCAAAACACCTTCTCTAGGTTCTGGTGGAGAGCTCTTTGTAAAGCTGAAAAGAGATACCACAAGCTCCCCCCTCTAGGAATCTCAGTAGGTGGGATAAAGTGCTCTGCTCCCAGGTTTCACCGAGCCATCTTCTGTGCCACACTTTTTCATAGAGAGGCTGCCTTCTTACTCAGCAGAGCTGTTCCCTTAGCAGTATTACATGCTAAAGACTCAGAGCCTTGCCCTTGATCAGTGTGTGCCTTTATTTCTGTTTTGCCCCAATCCAATAAGCACCTGTGATCGAGACATCAAAGAAAACAATAGCAATAATGCTCGCATTTGATGCTATAGAACTAAAATTAAATATCTGAAGCAGGATAAAGCCACAAGATAAATGTCTTCAAAGACAGAAAAAAAGAATGTTATGTCTTTAACCTGTTTACATGAAAGTACTTTCTCTGGTGGGATAATCAAAGTTTCAAAGATCTTGTCCTATATAATATCAAATCCTATTACTATTCAGCAGGGGAAAAGCTATTCCCTTAAAATCAAGGTACTTTTTAAGAGCTTCCAGCATGAAAAAGCTTTTATTGTGTGCACAAGCATACACAGAAAGCACCTCAAAGGAAAATGTTAGCCTCAAATTAATTTCCATCAGATTGGATTGAAAAACTCACACATATCTGTCCATTGGAGGTTTGCGACCTGACTCTGCCTGACTGGGATTTGGTAATCAAATAGAGACTCCTGCAATCTGGGTATCAGTTTTACTGTAGTCAAGAAATATAGCTGTAATATGCATCAGATCAGCAAAACTAGAACAAGCTGGTTTTTTGTAGGCAGTTTCATTTGTTCATTAACTAAATAAGTGTCCATAATTAGAAAAAAAGCGCAAAATATAAATAAAAAATAACTTCTAAATGTTATGCTAACAATATTGTACCATGTCTGAACCAGTTTCTGTACTTGAATGGATCTTTGCTATAAAGTCAAGATTTTTTGTTGCAGGCCGCTATTGTAGCTTCTCTAAAAATAGGCAAGACCTTGATCTTTTCTCACATGGGAAGATCTTAAAAACTGTGCATTTATCCTTCAATCATTTTCTCAAAAAACTGCTCAACTTTCTTTAGTATTCTCTCAAATTCTTACTTCTAGAACTTTAGCATCTAAAAAAACAAATAATAAAAATAGTAAAATAAA
Organism: Turdus rufiventris; assembly: GCA_013186435.1. Taxonomy (NCBI): domain Eukaryota; kingdom Metazoa; phylum Chordata; class Aves; order Passeriformes; family Turdidae; genus Turdus; species Turdus rufiventris. Next base: position 474,866 of record PYHW01009642.1, read on the forward strand.
TCCCTTGAGAAATTGTTCAACTTTTCAACTACATCTAATAAAAACTAGGTACCCAAATGTAAAGGCAGAAGTGTAACTGCTCTGCCTCATGGCTGACATTACCCTGGATTTAGCCAGACTCCTAGTTGTGCTGGAAGCCTCATGCAGAACTGCAGAAGCAGAGTACTTTTGACACAATAATCCCATAAAGAATCAATGTCTGCTATCAGTCATTGAAAACAGGAATCTTGAATTCTAACATCGTTTATATCAGCGCTGCACACAATTTTGAACATTGACCTCCTTTTATCACTGACTTCACTATCACACTCAAATTCTAAGACAGAACTTCAGACTCAAATTGTTAGACAGAACTTCAGATCCAGATGGATCATGATTTAACTAAACACCGGGGAAAAAAAAAAAGACATTAATCAAAATTAAACTGAGGCAGCTGTGAGAATGCCCTATTTGTTGGATCTACCAAAATTTTGTTTAGTTTATAACATATTTAATTTAAACTTTCATTAAAGGCTCTTTAAATGAAAGAGTTTCAGAAGAAAGGCAAGTGGGGCATAGAAAACTGAGGGGAGTGAGAAGAAAAAATGAAATATGGCAGAATGGCATGTAAAAAGCAGAAAAGCAAAGAAATAGGAGATGGGCAGCTGAACAATTGAAGGAATGGGAGTTAAATAGGTAGAAAAGGGACAACAGGCATTAGTGGCAATACAAGACAAAAGCTTGGAGACTGAGAAAAAATGCCCAATTTTCGAAGCTAACAGATAGTCATCTCAAGAAAATTCCTTGTTTTCTTTCAGAACTTCTGTGTAGAGAGTAATGAGTCTCCGTATCTTATGTCTGTGTAGATCCATTTTGGACAAGAAGACCAGCAAGAAACACAAAGGCCTTATTCTTGAAAACTGAATGGTAGATATTTGGAATAGGAACAGAGCTTATTTCCTTTATAATATTTCCTCCAAAAAAAAAAAAAAAATATATATATATTCCAAGCTTTTGGGGTCTAATGAGGAGAAAACAAAGTAATTTACACTCTGGAGACCCTGACTAATGTAACAGTAACCTCATCTCCCTGCTATCTCTGTCCCCATCATGTAGATCTCCCTTAAAATGTCATGTTCTAAACTAGCAGAATTAACTGCTCCTTTCCCCTATTTATATATATATATTTCCAGTCTAAAAAGAAGAGATGAATGAGAGAAGAAAACCATCAGAAGTTCACTTGTGAGCTAAATGAAAACAGAAAAAAAATTGGAAGACCTGTGGCACCAGCACTGCAGTCAAGCATTCAAGTCTCTAACTGCCTGGGACTTGCTGAAAATTTTCAGTTTCATCTCTTATTGCCTCACTTCATGTGTATTCTTTGAGGCATTTTGATTTCTGTAATATTTTTCATTGTACCGTCCTCTTTTATCTTCTTTATCTACCAACCAGATAACACTGTATTTTTAACAGGCATCTCCATTAGGGTATCGACTAAGTAGCTCCCAAGTCCTCTGTCACAAGTCACTGAGACAAGGAGATAGGTAAAGTAATTATTGATGTTTTCTACTGCCTTGGTAGCTGACACTATTTCCAACTATTTTTGGAGGACAAGGAAAAGCGGGAGTATAAAAATAACAGAATAGGGTCACTTCAGAATCTATGTGCAGGCAACTGCAGCCATTTCCTAGTCCCCCAAAAAATACTGTGGTGAACAAATACTGGCTATCATAACTTCACAACTCATTACATTGTTTACAAGGGACTGAAATTGTCACACCTGTGCTTTTGGGGTGATTGATTTATGAGGAATTATGCTGGATACAGCTAGCTACCAATAAACATTAATGCTTTCATGGAGTAAGGGAATCTTAAGGATCAGATTCCAGAGGCATGAGTTAAAGCAGAAGGAATGAGTAAGGCCTGTGAAAACTAAGAAGGGAAGGCCAAAACCATGCATAATGAGGACAAGTTGAATGCAGACTGTGTGGGGGGGATGCAGAGATCCACTCACAGCCCAAGGGAAAAGGTGCTCACTCTGGAGCAGATGGATGCTGAAAAGCTGTAATCTAGTAGGAAACTCAAACAGTGAGAAGAGCCTTGCTTCTAGAGATAGAGAGCAATTGCTTCCAAACCAGAACAGCTTATCACTAAAAAACAACACCCCATGAACTAAAATGACCGACACCATGCAGTTTTGGGAAGACTTTTCCCCGTGGGAGGGACTCATGTTACAGCAGGTCAGGCAGGACTGCTGCTCGTGAAAAATTAAAATCCCACTGGGGAAATTCACAGAGAACTGTCTCCCGTGGGAAAGACCCCACGGCATAGCAGAAGAGACTCCCTAAGCAAACTCAAGAAAGATTTCAAGTGAAAAACTGGCCAAAATTCCCATGCCCTGTCTCCCCGTGCTGTCAGTGGGAAGGAGGGAGGGGCTGGAGGATGGAAAAATGGTGTTCTAAAAGTTTATTTTAGTTCTCATTATCCTCTTTAATTCTATTAATATTTTTTTTTCTTTATACCCTTTAAGTTTAAGCCTGTTTTGCCTTTAGTGTTTTCTCCTAATTCTAATATCAACTCATGAGCCCTTCAGTTTTTCTTTCCCCCTCCTCTGCTCAACTATAGCAGAGGAGAATGAGTGAATAATTTTTTTTGTGGGTGCCTGGGTTTTAGCCAGTGTCAACCATGACAGTAGTCAATAGTATCATTTTACATTTACCTTATTTCATTTTACTTTGCTAAACACCCAGGAGTAACAACTTCTGAAAACACCTTGTTTTCATGATGTGAAGTAATACAGCATTTATTGTATTCTTCAGGAAGGAAGAATGGCCTACAGAATGGCCTTCAGTTCCATGACACTTTATAGCTTAGAAAAACTAAAATTTAATCTTAAAACTTAAACTTCAAGTAGTGGTATGAGAAGAGAAAGGTAGAAACTATGATCTTACTGTTCTGTATGGTCTGAAAAAATGAGAAAAAATAATCATATGGACATATAATTTCTTTAATGTAAGACAGTCTTATAGTCCTGGCTCATGATTTTGAACACTATTAGGAGTTGAAGTTTGTGCTTCAGATTTAACCAGTACAATAAATATATTGCTAAGCAGAATATCATCAGACAAAAATAAAAAAAACCATATTTCTAGAAATTGGTTATATAAAATATTGCCCCTTTCCATTCAGATCTTCAAGTAAGTGCAGGTGGATTCATTGAGTGGTTTCAAATTCTATGAAAGTCTGGTCTAGGATCTCTTCATGAAGAGCCTTGTGTATTACCATCCTTGTGTTACTGTGTACCTTGAATACCCACAATCTTATAGCAGGCCAAGAAACTCAGATATTCAGGGTTTGAACAGAAGCACAGAACTGTTCATTTAGAACTTGTAATGGTCTGGTGGACTCACAGGGAGGAGCAGGGAGAGGCATCTCTTTCCTTTACAGGTTCTGTAACCTGTGTTGACAGCACTGCTAATATTAATCGTCTGAAAGACGGGCTGCTAATGACAGATTTTCAAACACTTCAGCTTCTCCTGGAGTAGAAATGAACTACTCTGGCTCAGAAAAATTGTTGAGTGGGGTAAGCTGCATGTTTTTTTGTTTGCAATATTTAATGCTTTGGAAGACAAAGAAGAAAGCATTGGTAACACTTAAGCAACAAGAAGCTGTGGCCCACCTTCAAACAATTCTATGGGTGATTTTAAAAATATCCCAACCTTTGACAAGGTAAATAAAGGAGATGATCTTGTCATTGGATGATACACAGATGATCTTGTCTAAATTTTCTGTTCCAGTAGGGTTGTCACCAAAGTGTTAAAAGAAATCACAGCAATGCAGCCCAAGACACCAGGACTGAAAGGTGGTATTTGTGATCACAGTCAATGTTCAACCAGTTAAAAGCTTTGAAACTAATTATGACAGTTGTTTGGAGAAGATTCTGTTAATACAAAAACCACAACAGAATAAGGGCAGTAAAATAATGTCTTTTGAATTTGTATTGCTTTCTTGTCTGCAGTACTTAAGCATTAGAAAAAGCCAGCTAAAGTAACAACACAAAAGCCAAAAGCAGTAATGAAATTAAAATCACAGAAGTCTCAAGCTGAAAACATTAGAACTTTTGTTTTCTAATTCTTACTATCATTAGTGAAATATGTTCATTTTCGATTGCAAGATTTTAACTTTACTGAGTGTAAAATCTATTTTAATGGATTTATTTGTTGTACACTTTTTTCTTTTAAGTGAATTTTTTTGCAATCTATAAGTGAAAAGCTTCTATGTTTGCAAGATTAAGTAATTATTTTTATCAAGAAATGGTAAATGGTAAAAGAAAAATTAAAATATCCACCTTTTCCAGGAAGAACAACCACCTCATATAATTGCTTCTTATCTCTGTAACAGTTTAACAGCAACTTTCAGATTTATTTTAGTTTTTTACACATTCTAGTATCAGGTTAGATGTGCAGAAATCACTATTATCAACATTGCTCCTGTTCTGCCATTAGTATTGAGTATTCCAATGTGAAAAAAGGATTTTAAAATGGATGCCTGAAGTCAAATTGCCAATGGTTCGATATTTATTATTGCCACTTCAGAAAATTAATCTTTTCTGTCCTCTGAACAATAACCATGTTTTAATTCTAAAAATGCCTTAGTTTTAGTGGCTATCAAGGTTTCTTCTGTAACATAATAGTGAATTTCATTCCATCACTTCTTATTTTCAAAATTTGGCTTTATTATTTTTTTTTCCACTCATATGTGGTGTTCTTGCTCCTATGTTTCATAAAGCTTGCTGAGAAATTCCTGCAAGGAAAGAATACGGATCTCCTGCTCTTCTGAAAAAAAGAGAAAGCATTTCTCTGGTTTATGGAAACAGTATTTCCCCACAGTCCTTCTGCTTCCTGAACAAGGTGGTACGGGCTTATGTTTCAGCAAAACATACTTTATTCAGCATATGATGCCATCATCTCACTGGCTGACAAAAGCCAACAGAGCTGGTTCAATGTAGAGCACAACAGATGGAGCACAGACTGCTGCCTACAGTTGCCAGGACTGTGGTCTGGTTTTGTTGTGACTGAACAGCAAAACAAAGTCCTTAGTTTAAGAATCTATCTATAAATTGCTGAGATCTACAAGTAAAGAAATGCCTCTAGATTAATAATAGCGTTATTTTAATTCAACTGCCATTAGCTACCATCTGTTTACATAATTCACCTGCATTGCAATGCTGCTCTAGTGAGACTCTCTGCTAGTCAGTATTGCTGCAGAGATGTTCCTTCTATCCAACTAAAATATCAAAAGACCAAAGTAACAAAGCACCAGAAAAAAAATTTTATTATAAATTAATTAATGAGGCATACATTTCGAAAGTGTCTTTCTGTAAACTGCAGTACTACTTATATGCATGAAAGTTTAAATTGCATTTTGTAATGGTGGAGAAAAAAATGCAATTCTAAAATTTAATTATCAAGATTTACCTTATCTTACTACATCTGGAATTTTTGAGTAGAAGAGGAGCAGAAGGGAGTCACGCAAAAACAGAAAATTAATTATAATTTAATTGTTTCCAGAGTTTGTTTTACTTTTGTTTAAAAACATAATGAGGGAAAAGATTAGTCAGAGTGAAATTAGATAGGAATTTTTTCTGTTGACTTTGATGGACTTTAAATCAGACACAAAGAAAAGACCCATCTTGCCAGTCCTGCTTGACTAACAAGTAGAAAAAATAATACTACAGCATGATACAGAAACAGGGGAGAATTTCTGATCCTTGATCAGCAAAAGCACAAACCTTCCTTTTGCATCTGACTTTCTCTGTGCTCCAGGATACACATGTGGTGCATTTCACCCTGGAGCCTAGTCCTTCCTGTACTTACCAGACCTTAGTTAGAAACAGGTGGTGGGAAGGGGTCTGAAGTGGCAGAAGTTCAAGTGAGAAAGAGGCAGACTGGGTGCTCCAGCCAACCAGTAGATGAAAGAGTTTTCTGCCTAAAACTCTGAGCAAGGCAAAGAGAAACAAATCTGAAAGCTCTACTAACCTGTGGATTTATCTATATAGTCTCAGGATATATAAACCAGAACATAAATATTGAAGAATATTAGATTATAGCACAAAGATTTTCTTGGGCTAGACAGCCTCCCCACCCCCTTTCCTCAACCTCCTCTGCATATACAGCTTTGTTCTGGGGATAAAGGATATTGGTATAGAGCTTTTTAGAATAGCTACTCTGTAACACCTATTTCAGAAAATACCTAAATTTAGAAAAACCATAAGGACATCTCCCTATGAGTCCTGACTCTGTGAGGTGTCAATGTTCCTTAACTGCTCAGCATGTCAAAAGGAGGCTCTTCATATGCGTCTGCATTGCCCAGTCTCTGGCTAATGTACCGCCAAGACACAGTAACAGCCTATAATTCCTGAGAAGCTGAAAGAACAGAAGCTTCCTGTGGTCCTGTATTAACGCTTCAGAAGTAAAAGCTGCAGGTGGATGTTCACTCATTGCAGATTGTCATTCTTCAGCATGTGCCTGTATCAGTTATCCTATATACCTCTGTTATCTGGAGATTTCCTGCTATTAAACTTGACCTTGGAAGGTACTTTGTTCATTTTTTTGCTTGGAAGAAAGGTCTTAGAAGAAAACAGATGCTAATCTCAGTAAGCTTGTATCTTAGGTATTCATTCACTAGGGGACATGATTTTGTGCTTTTAATGAAACTTCCTAAAGATCATACTAGTGTTTACTATGCATTGTTGTGATCAGTTTGATTCTAGAAATAGCAGCAAGAAATATGCAGCAGAAAAGCAGGAAAAAAAGCAATCTTTAAAATATCTGTTAATCATTATGACTATAGCTACAATGGAACCAGTGCCCACCTGACTAACATAACCATGTGTATTCAGCAGATGCAGTACAAGTGGAAGAGTGTGTAACAGATAATTAAAAGCTAGGACTAGCTGGGGTAGTGCTGCACAGTCCCCTGGGAGACTTAAATCTTCCTAATGTTAAGGGCTTTCCATCACATTATTCAACCAATATTTATTACAAGATCAGAAGCCTAATTTTTGAGCCATTAACCATAATGTGCATATGTGTTATCATTATTGCAGAGGAGTGAATCTGGCACGTGACATGCAAGGCATGGTAAGAAGGATTCTGAAATTATCACTGTTTTGTAAATTTTAAGAGGATAAGGTTCATTCAGATATCTGTTGACATCACATGAAATGTTTTGTCATCCATTTACCTGCTTGGCAGAACCTAATCCACTAGAGATTTAATTATATATTTAGGAAACAAGATCTGTCATTACCAGTTTTCCTCCTTTCAGTCCAATGAAGTGTTCAACACACCATGAACAAGAATGATACTGTACATTTAGCTAACCAAGTTATTCTGCCCCTGACATTAACACTAGAGATACTTTCTTCCTCCCAGATTATTTATTCAAGCCCTAAAAAATTAAGTAACTGTAAGGACTTGTAGAATGAAAAATTAATCAACTGAGCATTTTATTCTCTTCTGTTCTAATGCAACATTGGTTGAAATGGATGGGAATGTTTCTAGTACTTTTAACAGTATTGGATAACATTCTTACACATAGGAAAAAGTGCCAAAATCTTAAATAAGAAACATTTTGAAACAAAAATTTGAAGTAGACAGGGTTAGTCCTTAGTCTGAACAGCCTCAACTTGTTCAGGAGTTTAGATACAAAGTTGGAATGTCACATTCTTCCCTACAGTGACAGTGTCCCCCATCAACTCAGATCTCACAACAAACAATGTGTCATTGAGGCATGGATTTTTTAAAAAGTTCAGTTTGGATAAGTTCTGAAATTCTTTTTGGTTTTTTTTTGGTTTTTTTTTAATTAAACAGGTCAAAAATAGTAGTTATGCTAGGAAAGGACACCTAGGATCAAGTCCAGTCTCATGATACTTCATACTACTATATCATGTATTCCTACTTATTTATTCATCTTCATTGCAATACAATCAGCTTTCTGGATTTAGTTTGATCACTAATTATAAATGGGTCCCATGCAGTTAAGAACATGACTCCTATTTAAAAGTATTTATGAATGAAATGGGGACTGGGCTTCTATCTACTTCTACATGAGTGATAGGTTTGTGATACAGGCTCAGTTAAAATTGTGCACCCAAACTCATGTGAGATAAAGTGCACTGTGTAAGAGGCGTGAAAGGCAGAGTTCACAGAGAACTTCTGATAATATAGGTGCAGGATGAAAGAGAACACTGAAGTTTTACAGGCGTACTGGAATTGAGTCCAATAATCAGGCAACAGTTGTTCAAGTTTCCCCAAATAAGATGGGTGACAGACATAGAAAAGGAAGCAATCATGATTTGCCATTTATTATAAAATCTTGCTTTCAGCTTGGTAATCAAGGAAAAAAGATAGCAACAGATATTTTATTGTCGGGTTTTTCAACAGCATCAGCAGTTTCAAACACAGTGTTCATCATCCTGCTCTGGCCAGAGCTCAAGAAATAATAAAATATCTAAGCCTCTATTTTGATATACAGTCTACATCTGGTTTGAAGGTATACATTCAAACCTGTTGACTTGTATTAGATCTGGGCTCCAAAAAGAAGAGCATTGAGCTAATTCCAACAGTCAAAGTCCTGATGGAGACAAACCACAGTTTTGGACTCCTGAGAATTTAAGCTGTTTTGTGATACAAAATAATGATCTGGGCAGAGAAAAGAAAAGTCTTCTAGAGAATTACTAGCTGGTACAAGCGTTTCTGGATAGAAATCACTCTTTGTATTATTTGCATATTTTCTATTCTAAAAATGAAGAAAAATAAATTGAAAAGTTAAATTATTTTACATCACCCAGAGTTTAATAAAAATAAATTTTAAAGTTTCCAGCAATCATCAGTCTTCTGAAGTGGCCAAGAAAAATGCCTCTATGGTATTAACCTCATTTATCAGATACCTGAAGTTTAAAGAAGCCAGTGGCCTATAAAATATATAAAATATATGGCATAGCAAGAACAGAATGTGTGTTTCCTGGATCTTTAACCAGGTTGTGGATATTCCTGCTTTGCCAACAGCTAATTCTTTTAAATCCCAATTATATGGTATATACACACACACATACAACCCAAGAACCTGATAGATCACAAAAAAACGTACTGAAGACAAGTAATGCCCTATCACAGGTAATAACCTTTGAAAGTTTTAATGTGAACAATAGCATGTGTCTGTTCTGCAGATTTTTCATTAAAGTACATAGACCAATCTTGAAGAAAAAAAGAAAGATATTTGAGGAGGTAATAACCCAGAGGTTAAAAAAATATTGATTAGGAAAAAATGTTTTCTTCATAAAGGTAATGTTTCTATTTCAGCAAAAAGAAGCTATTTAGTCTCTTCATCTTACAACCTTCTCTCACCTTACCTATCACACTAAAAGATTTAAAATTCTTCTGGAAAGTCTGTGCCATTTAATTTATAACACGGTAAAAAAATTAAACACCATCTTCTTTTCTTTTTCAATATAACTACCTGCCCTTTAGTATGTAATACCTTCTCAGAAGATACGACCTGGTAAATTTAGTATGGATTACCACAGACTTATTCACTTCTAATGAGACATAGTTTCTCCTGATCTTTTTCATCTACCTTCAGAAAAAAAAAGATTAAAAAAACCCAGAGCTTGTTTCTGTCAGAGCTTGTTTCTTTCGTGTCAGGGAAACATGCTGGGGCTTTTCCTTCTCCGTCTTCTAAGTTTTCACCTTGATCTTGTAAAATATTACAAATAATCCAAATGCGTATATCATTCCACTGTTTTCTAAATTCAAATTGAATAGCCAAATAGTCAAAGATAATGATAATGATTACTTGAGAATATATATTTTCCATCTTTGAGAAATGCATTCAGTGGTACATTTCCAAATTTCAGGAGTCTGGTGGGGGACTTGCAGACTAAGGCAAATGCAAATGTAGATAGCTGAATCAAGGGCCTTCTGGGGACTTCAAAGGCTTTGGAATGAGCCTCAGATTTTTAGGACATTTCATCACAGATATCAAAATACTTCATAACAATCAGTACATTTCATGACTTCTATTTCATTGACGGGGAAAGTGATGTAAAAATAGTGAAACAATTCTCTTCCTATTTAGTGACTCTATGGCACATCCCAGAATAACAGTCAACTCCCATTACTTTCCCATTCTGTCATCTTAAGATGGCCTTAGAAAATAATAGTCAGGCTTATTACTCCAGTAATTCTGCTCCCCAAATGACTGCAATTGGAATTAACATGGTATGTATCACTTGACAGGGGAGATCTGTATATTGATCCTTCAGAAGAAGTGCTAGATGTATTAGCAAACCTCCAAAATTCCAGTGCGCTCTTCCTGCCACCACCAACTCTCATTATGGCAGTTCACTTGCACCTTTTCCTATAATCCTTTGATCCTCCCCATCTCTTACTAATACCAGTTACTTCAAAGATTAGACAGAATTCAAATGAGATCTTGTGTTGATTTAGAAGTCTGTTTTTTCAGCTAGAAATTGTATCTTCTCAACTATGTTCAAAAGTAAGTGGCATGCTGTTGTCACCACAATATAAACGACTAATTATAATAAGGCTTATAAAATAAATAACAAGAGTTATGAGTGCTCCTGTCCTGTTTCTTCTAAATTATATAATCTGCTTTAAATGTTGGGGGCTGGACTGTCTGCATGATATTAAATAGTTAAAGGGAAAGTCTGACACTTTGTCATGGAGGAAAATTCTTAATAGGTACTGGTTAACACATGCCATGACAAAAGACACTTGTGATTGGCCATTAGATGAGCAACAGTAGTTAATTAATAAATTGTATTCTCAAGTGATTCACAAACAGTGAAGCAACCAAAAAGATCCAGGTTAAATTCTAGTCTGCTTGCAAGCAAAACAAAATCAGTATTTGCTTAATGAAAGAAGACTGTACTTGAAGCAGGACATCAAAGAAAAAAAGCTGTTCTGTAGTGAAAACATTATGCTGGGAATCAGGAGACAGATATTTTATTTTAAAATTGCTCAAATTGCCTCAATTTTTTTTTCACTTGAAAAATGGGAGTTTGGTTCTCATGGATGTTCCATGAACAAAACAGATAACAGTTTTCAAGCACTACGGGCATTTCCTAGCTTGTCAGTGAACACTATGGAGAACACTGTTGCAGGTGACCTGTCACTATCAATACTGACAGCAATCCAAACAAAGAGGAAACTGAGGCTACTTCTTAGCACTGTACTATAAAAATCTACTTAAATGAAGTGGGAAGGTGAGGAATGGCATTCTGCTGCTGCAATGCACACTTAGCGTGCGATGGGTAGAGAGCCCTTTGATATCCAACCCAACAGCACATAAAAGTGTTATTACCAACAAAATACCTCCTTGGGAGCTAAAGTACAGGAAGAATAGAAAAAAAACTTATTTCAAATTCAAAAACAATGGCTTTTTGGAAGGATATCCTATTATTGCCATGTGGCAGCTATACTTACCACATCCATTGCTGGGAGTGATTATGTTATTAACATTTTTATGTTAACCACATGGTGTAAGAACGCTGTGTAGCAACACTATTAAAAGCTATGTGACCTATTTTTTAGAAATAATATTTTAAAACTTCTGGAGGTGAATCACTTCTTTAGTAGGGAATTTAGCAGGACTGTTAAAATTCATTAGTTTTGTTTCCATGTCAGAGGTTGGTTGATTGTACAGCATTTTTTAAATGCATAGCCTTTGGATAACATAATTCAATAGCCCAACATCTGAATTTTCTGAAATATGCTAATACATTACTAGACAGAGGTCTCCAGCACTACCCCAGAAGTCTTTGTGCCTTTCATGTTTCTTTGTGTCTCCTTCCTGGACATGAAAAATATCTGCATAATGCAAGACACACACACCTGACAGACAGAACAACTATCTTCACATCATTTCAGGTACTTAAAATTGTAAATTCAGAAGGAGGCTATGCCTCAAGACAGTCTTTAGCAATCACATTGGGAATGGAGATTCTCTTGCTGGTGCAAACTGTGAGAATATAGATAGAAATGTTTTGATAATTCAGTAATGACAAGGACTGCATTATGCCAGTTGATCTTAATGACCATGAAAAACAGTTCTAATAATGTCCCATCATTAAACAGACAATGTACAAGAATAAGCTAAACCTAGACTGAAGTTCTAGAAACCAGGACACTGGATTTTCAGATTCAAATTGCAGAAATGTTGATAAAACTATAAAATCCTAGAGTCAAGAATTTGGGGTCCTACCTAATAACACTTTTCTTTTAAGAACTGGTCTCACTTATAGATAGCAGCCTCAATACATTGGAAGGAAATAAAATTGACAAAAAACAACAAAACTTAATATGAACATGGAGATTAAATTTAAGATCGCTCTTGAACTCTTGACCAAACATACACTAAGACTGCTCTGATCATTATGTGTCAGTTTTAAATTAGATCAAATTTGAGTGCTTTCTTTGATGAGAATGTAATTACTCAAAATACATTTGTGTTTAACAATGGAAAACTGAAAAAAATGCTAATGCTGCTTTAAAAGGATGAAACTAAGGTATACCAGCTTAGAGGGCTTAAAAGTGGGAAGTAGGAACTCTTAAAAGAATAATAAGGATCTACAACAAGACAACAAAACATAAAATATACTTGAGGAAAACATGCAACTATCCATTTGAAGTTTATATATACCTATGGACTTTCATCTCTATACTTTGTTTCAAAGAGAAAAAAAATCAGTGGCAGTAACTTAAACTTGGAAATTTGGAAATTAAAACCTAGGAATCACAAGGAAAAAAAAAGGGATCACCAAAAAAAAAAAAAAAGTCAATGTTAGAAGAACTTAAGACAAGAAGTGAGTATTTCAACTATTAGGAAGGAGATGGAACACTTTAAGTGGACTGCCAGCTGAAAATGGTAGTGTTGCTGACAATAATAACAGAAATATAAAAGGAGTGAGTATGTTTCATTAGTTTAAACTAATAGAGCTATATCCCACCAAGTGCAAGTTAACAGAGATGGCAATGAATTTGAGGTACAGCAAACAACAACCACAAAAAAGAATTACACGGATATCAGAAATCTTTAAATACAGAACGTTCAGAACCTGCTGACAAATGATTCCATGGTGGACACAATAGAGGGGTTCAAAGCTGAGGTCAAGAAAAATTTAAATTTGC
>PYHW01009642.1:493867-510608 GCA_013186435.1 Turdus rufiventris
GCGAGTATTGGGACAGACAGGTGAACTGTGCAGTCTTTGTCAATCTTGGATGCTTAAAAATGGGAAGCTTAGAATTACTTCAAGGTAATCGGCCAAAGTTCGAGACTGGCATCTCCTTTCCACCTTCCCTGCTAGTGAGTTTTGTTTCCACCTTCCCTGCTTAGCAGAGTTGGGAGAGGCTTTTTTCCCCGAGATTGGTGAGTTTTTAACTGTGACAGCCTTTGGTAGGATGAAACCATCTCACACAAGTCTTCTCTAACAATACAAGAGATTAAAATAGCCTGTGTTTTGCTCTCTTTGAACTATGATAGGAGAGTTACCTTATTCATTTAAGTTTATTTCCTGTGGGTAGCATGCACACCTCTACTGAAAGGGATGTGTGTGTTGTACATTGTGTTTCTGTAAAACTCAGATTTTGTGGCTTTCACTTTCATCAGGTTTACATTATGGGCTTAAACATGTAATGGATTACATCTGATGTTTGTAAAACCAGGGTAAGAGAAAAGCCTATACTGATCATACTGCAAAGTCCACTTAAGAATTTTTTGAGTAATTATGTTGGATCTGTTAAACGAGAGATTATAATGGTGAGAGATAACTTCACGTTTCTGTGGTTTCTTCATCTGTGTCCTTACTGCATTTTTAGGTTGCTTAAGCAACAGTGTTTGTCAGCTGGCTGAAGTGTACTGCTGATTTGCACCTAGAGTCTGAAATTGCTAAAGGCTGCTATTCCTATATGATTTTGGATTCCGGTTGTTTACAAATCCCTTTTTAGGGATTTCCTTTCCACGGTTACAAAGCTACTAAAAAGTGAAAGTGGAGGATAATCCATTTCTCGGTTCATGCATATGGAGGGAAGGCAAAGGAACCTAACAAAACCTCAGGGCAATCATAACTGCAGTTTACTGTTCCAGTTTGCCTAAGCAAGTGGGAAAAGCTTTTCATAGTAAGTTGCTACCAACGTGAGTTTGTAGCTAAGTATCAATTCCAAGCACCTTCAACTAAGTTCTTGTCAGGGAACAAGTACAATTCCTTTCCTAAGCCAAGTCTCCCTCTGATTTTTTTAAATGTTATTTTCTGCAGTAAAACATAAAGGCCATGAAGCGTTTACTGATATTTATATACCATTTGTGAAATTTAGTATCTGAGGTTGCAGTGCCTTGCAAATACAGTAGAAATACCAGGCTAGATGTCCTAAATAAAAACAGATTGATATTTTCTTCATTTACATGGATTGATTATTGGAATCAACTTCTGGCATGCCCTAATTTTGTATGTCAGTATTCTCAGTATGAGGAAATTTGTATGTCAGTAGGGATGCCTTTGCACATAACTTGCAGCTCAGCTAAGTGGCTCAGATGGGTGTGAGGACCAGCTGCTGTCTCAGTAAGTGGGCTGTTAGCTCCACCCTACACCTGTGTTGGTCTGACTGCATGATGTTACATAGTGAGCTCATCCTGAAAGTAAGTTTCTGTTCCTAGACCAAAACAATTGCAATCATGATGGGTGATGTAGCTGCACTAGAAAGTCTCATGTATACCAGCAAAAATGTCACTTGCTGTGATTCCTTTGATTGGAAGAGCTTTTTTTTTTGGTTGTTGCACACGATGTGAATTATATAAAAATATCATAACGGTAGTGCTGTTAATTTTGATTTATTAAGGAGTTGAGTAGGCAGCTCTTGGTATTCAGGAGAGAAAGTCACATTTTTTTATTAGGCATCTGATGATACTTTGCATTGGACTTTGTGTGTTGTTCTAGCTCATCCAATCAGCTGCCAGTATTGCACCAAAATGTTTTAGTTCTGTTCTCACTTGTTAAGTAGAGTTTAGGATGCACAAAGATGGTATGTAACAAATTTGTAATTTCCTGAAAAGTTACAGCGGCTTGTGATTAGGGACTGGGAGATTAACAGCTGTGCTTGCAAAGTCAAACCTAAACTTCAAAGGTTGCCGAGATTTTACTCCATCTTCCCTTGATTCCATTGTAGTTCTTACTTGCAACTTCTCAACTCTTGTCACAAGTAGAGACTACACTGATAATCCTTCTATGGGATGTGTATTTTAGAGGTGGGTCTATCTGTCACGAGTAGAATGGAGGGAACAGGTGTCAGTAAGCTTCCAGCATCGTAGAAGTGCTGCTTTGTTTCTCTCCCATCAGCTGTGATGGTCATTATGGGCATCAATGTGAGCCTCCACTAATGTAAAGGAAGCCTTTGCTTTTGGTGTCAGGTCACAGTGCATTATATAAACACAGAAAATAAATATGAGAAACAAGAAATTACACTGGTTGTCAGGACATTAAATGTTCTTTTTTTCTTTTTGCATTTTTCTCTAAGCTGTTGGTAAGGGTGTCTTCTCTTTTTTTTTTTTTTTTTTTTGTCTTGTCTGGTAGAATTCTGTACTTATTAATCTTACTCTTCAAAGACTCCCTTCCTAAGATTTGAAATGCTGCCTTCTCTCTTGCTTGTTCTTTGTTTATATCATATTTTATTGTTAAAATGCTTACATTGACTGCCAGTGTATTGGTTGTAATCCTTTATTGCTATTGATAAAGATAAATACGTTAAGTAAATCTTCGTTTTGCTGACTTCTTTGAGGAGGCATTGCATCAGCAGATTTTCTCAGTGGACAGACGAGAGATGAGCAGGAGTTGACTTACAAAATTTTTTTGTAGGGTAGAAAGGATCATCTTGCCAGAGAGAGTTATTTTAAAGGTACAGTTGTTTCAAAGGCAGAAGAAAGCCATGTCTTGCATTAATATCAGATGGGAAGGAGAAAGTCATTGAATGCTGGATTTCCGTGGAAATTGTTCTGAAATTATTTAAGTTTAAAATAACCCTGTTAACAGCTGAAGAGTTGATTAGCAAAACTGGTTTGTCGATAAGTTGAGAATGTTGTTCTACCATGGAAGTCAAGATATGTGCAGTTTCTTTGCAAAATTTGCTACTGCTTCTGGAAGAGGGGAAGATATCACAGGGACAGATTTTCAGATGGCCCAATCACTCTCTCTTTTAGGGTAACTTACCACAGTGTCCCTGCTGCTCCTGAGTATCACTGTGGCACTCAAATGCAAGTGTGAGCGCAAATCCAGTATGAATGACAAGGGTGGAAACTCTGAACTTTGGGTTGCTTCTGCTTTGTCTTTCATTTCTTAATAAGGCTTTTGAAGTACTTCTTAGAGGGAAATACTGCTCAATTATGTATATACTTAGCTATTTACCCCTTTGTTTTTCGTGTCCTTTTCAGGAAACCAGGTCTAATGAGGAATCAACAGATGAATCTGAGGTAACCCTTCTTAAAATGTTTCACACTCAAATCTGTGTCAGTGCTAGTTTTTTGTCAATAAGGGATAAAAAATACTATTTCCCTGGTTGTTTTTAGAAGTTTGGCCAGTATTATGTAGCAGGGATTGTTAATCTGGGTTTAAATTATTTAAAAGAAGCTGTGAATTGCTGATAAGATGTGAATTGCTGATAGAAGCTTCTTTCTATTAAAAAAACTCCACAATTGCCCCATTCTAGTAAAAGGAACTATACTAAGAGATAAAATCAAGTGCATTTGCTTCTGTTTTAATAAAATGAAAATTTGTAAGTATAATTTTATGTGTAGTAATATTTAGGTAATTATTATTTTAATAGCTTCACAGTTTAGACTTAATCAGGTCCTGTAGACTCTGTTCTTCAGATGATGTTTTGTCAAAAATTATCCCATTTTCTGGAGAGATCTGCCTACACTGCTGTAGATTATGGGAAAAGGGGGCTGGGAGTGAAAAGAGGAAGGAAGCTATGAAGAGTTCAAGAATTTGTCCCTGAACAGTAATGCACTAACTCCAAACCTGCCATAATTGAAGGAATCATAAAAGATATGAAAGAGGTAATTGACATCTGGGTGGTTTAGGATGGCTACTGGCTACAGGAAGGAAGAAATAAAGGTGGCTGAGCAGCTTAAATTGTGGCCCACCAGCAAGAGTAGATGACATAGAAGACTATTACGTCGAGTATTTTCACCCATTATATATCTAACTTCAATGGACTTCCTATTAGGAAGATTTTGTTTTTTACCAAGGGACAAATCTCCATGCTTGAGATCTGGATTTAAGCACTAAGCAGACAGAAATCCTGGTTTCTATGACAGTGGATAGTGCAGAAACTGTAGTGGTGGATTCTGAAAAATCTTTTTGGCGGTGGAAGGTGGCTCTTTCTTGTGAGATACTTTTCTTTCTCCCATTAAGTGGTTGTCTTCAGTGGCACAGTCGCAGTACTGGTGAGAAGCAGGGCTTTTCTGGCCATTTAACATTGCTCTGTGGAACAGCTGCCTGGGCCAGACTTTTTTTGCCCAGTGTGAAATGCTTTCATTCTGAATAGTGCTTTATGATGTGGAGATAAACAATCACTGGGCAAGACTAGGTACTTAGCTGAGTAGTAATCCTCTCAAGGCTTGACATTCACAGGATAGTGAACAGAGATACTTACCTACTGAGATGATTTTTTTTTTTTGTTAAAGCCTATTGCAATGATAAAAAATGGGACTTCTAATGGCCTTTCAAGATTTCAGCTGTAGCAAATCAGTATTTACAGCAGAATTAATGATAAATGGGTTGCCAGGTTGGTGGGAGTGCACTGTTTTTTACCTTAAGGAAAAATAGGCATCAGGCATCTTTCACAAAATTGAAAGTCCTAAAATTTCAGCTAGACCTATGTTTAAGTTGATGTCTGTTTTTAATGTTAATTTCACTTGCAGAGAGAAGTGAAAAGGAAATGTATGTTTCGAGAATCTAAATGGATCTAAAGATCAATTGTCATTCTAGTGTCTGTGAAAATGCTTTCATTAGTCTTCTTTGAGTATTAAGTCCAGTCTTTAGTACCTTGATCATCAGTAAATATTTAATGAAATGAAACTGATTAGATTTTTCTAATGGTTGTTCAGATAAAACCAAAGTGGTAAAAGCACAAAGTGTAAATGTTCTCATTACTTGCCTATATTATTTGAAGAATGGTCAGAGCTAAGATCAAACGATGGCTACACTCATAGCTCTTGTGATCATACAATTGTAATTATTTCCTTTGGATGACCTATAGTTTGAATAATCAGGGATGTATTTAATGGTGGTGGTTCTAGAATCAGAGACTCTAATTCTTGCAGCCTGTGTTTAGTTTTGGCCATTAAAAGTATATATTCATAGCATGGACTTCATAGACATCTTACCATAGTACTAAAAATTTTTACATATACAATTACTTTTGCAATTAATTTAATTTCAGTTCTTCTTATAAAATTGAATATTGTTTCTAATGATTCCAGAGGGCATGTGACAAATATCCAACCTGCATTATAGATGTGTTTTCTATTAGGGAGGAATGCAATATTGAAATTTCTGATTTTGAGTAAATTATGTCCCTGAACTGGATGTGTAAGCAAAGTATGGAATTTTTTGACGGTTTCACACTTTCGTGCCATTATCTTAGAAAATAATCAAATATACATTAATTCTGTCTCATGCAGCAACTCTCTTACTATCATTTCTTTCTCATCTTCAAGCAAATTAGATTCTAGTGCTGTTTTGCTACCTGCTTGGTTTGTTTTGAATGACAGGCTCTTTAACAATTGCCAGGATGCTTATTTGCACAGACTTGGTGGTAGAGCTTAACAGTAGGTCTCAAATATGGGAGTCTGCAAAAATTGACTGTCTTGAATGTACATCATATAAAAGCTCATCAATCTAAGTTTGGTTCCAGCAATGGCTCCACAGGAAATTGAGCTCCTAAGGCTGCCCCATGTAAAATATGATTTAGCTATTTAAATCAGAATGTGTAAAATGCAAAGGTATCAATTAGCAGAGATGGTGCATTTGTTCAGATATTAAGCAGACCTTTCTTTCAATATAGAGATAGCTGTAGTTTTAAAATTTGTAGAACTTGTAGCACATGTAGAAATGTAATAGATCTTTCCTGGTAACTACAGTACAATTGACACTTCACTATCATGTTCTTATATATGATTTGGGGTATTACAAGCTTTTTCTTTTCCCATAGTCAGACTGCTGTATATTATGCCATGGTATGATGAGGAAGCTGTTTATCTAATAGTCCTCTAATTTTTTGGGGAAAACCTCCTTGTTTTGTGAAGTAATTTTCCTGCAGTCTTGAAGCACAAGTATTTTCTTTTTTTATATTTGGCTTTAGACATTTGGTTTTGGTGAGTTTTGTTTATTGGTGTTTAATTTTTTTTTCTGAAGTATATTTGCATTACTTATCCCAGCCTTTTCTAATCACCAAATACGCAGCCAGATTTGAGGCTGGATCTGAACAGGTTTGTTTGGCTGAAAAGTCCTAGTACAATTTGGTTTCATTGGCTTATTTAATTTTATTTTATAACACCTGAAGCTTAATGTTTGGGCTGTCACATTTGATGTGATCTAAAAAGTAGATAGCAAAGTAATCTGACTTTTGGCTATTTTGAAACTCTTGAGGGAAAAAAACTTCCATAAATTATGTATGGCCTGAATCTGAATTTATTTCCAAATTATTCTTCCTTGCAGTGCATCTGTTTCTGTAAAATCTTACTTTTCTCAGTTGAGCTGTTTTATGTCAGACAGATAGTTATGTTTTGCCAGCTAATTAGCAAAGAATGAAAGACTTAAAATTTTCTCCTCCATTCTAATTTACTACAGGGGCTATGAGCAGTTTGTGCTGATCCAGCATGTGACTTTTTACAGGAAACACCCTTTCAAGAACAAATGTCCCTGGAATTATGAATAAGTGCTGTGTCTCAAGAATGATCCTTGATTATGTAAGGCATGTCACAGTTTGATTTGGTTTTGGGTTTTTTTGGATGCTGGACTATATCAGAAATTTGTTAAACCACTAAAAAAGCCATGTGGGTGCAGATGTTCATGTTCTGCAAAGAGGTATTAGAATAATATTTTTTTAAAGGTGCATTGATAGCTGTATTTTTTGTTAGATACATGAATGTGTTAGTCATCAGCATTGCATATATTTTCATTCTTGCACTTCTATTCTTGTATGTCCCCTTCTTAACTTACTGTTTTGATTGCTGCTGGTTGCCCTATGAAAGGGACATTTGTTCATTTTGTTTCTTGTTTAGTTATTTAAACACTGTATTTATCAATTTCAAAAGTGTTTGTCAAGAGAAAGATAGAAATTCTGGTTAATCCAGTGCTAAAACTGTTTCTTGTGGTTTAGAAGTATCCCTCTCTGATACACTTTTACCACTGAAATTAGTAGTGGTTTTGTTTTTTAAGGTTTTGAAAACTGATAAGAGCAGGAACACAGTTACAAAAAAATGTAAGCCTTAAAAAGAGGTGGCTCAAAAGCTTTGATATTTTCTTCCTCTTTTCAGTGCATTCCAAGTTTTAGTCTTGTAGGTTGGGTCTTAGGTCAAAGCACTTACAGTAATTTCACAATTATAAGCTGCACCATTTTGACTAAAGTTTTGGTCCAAACCCGGAAGTGCAGCTTGTAATATGGAGTGGCTAATATATGAAAAAAGTTCTGAAATTTGCCAACCCAGAACTGCGAGCTGGCAGCAGCCCCAAGCCAAGCCGAGCCCACCTGGCCCAAGCGGGACAGCCCTGGGCCGGGGGGAAGCAAACGCGGCGGGTGCCGGACCAGGGGGAACGAATGCAGCGGGGACCGAGCGGGCAGTGCTGAGCCCCGGGCCGGGGGGAGTGGACACGGTGGGCCAGCAGCGCCAGGCCAGGGGGAGCAAACGCTGCGGGGGCAGGGCGGGCAGCACCGGGCCAGGGCCAGCCTACCCAGCACTGGCGGTGCAGACGGGAGGGAATAAGCCTGCCAGCGGTGGCAGCACCAGCCGGCCCCAAGCGGCCCTGCCGAGCAGCAGCGCTGAGCTGGCTCATTCGGCCCCGTTGGCAGCCTGGAGCGGGCTGAGCCCGCATGGCCCCGAGCCAAGCCAGTAAACCCCGCGATCCTGTGATTCTGTTACTAATTGGCAACTTTGTGAAAGTTGCATGGGGATCCTCACTGCAAACAAAAGTGCAGCTTACAATCTGGTGCGGCTTGTATATGGACAAAGAATGAAATGTTGCCAACACCTGGACGTGCTGCTTATAATCAGGTGTGGCTTGTAATCGCGAAATTACTGTAAATCATTTCAAGTAAATAAAGCATCTGGTAAAAAGGGCTCCTTGTCATGCTGTGTTTCCATCAAAATGTTCTCTTAACATGGGATGTGGAGCACTGGGCTGGAAGACGTAAGTTGTTCTGTGAGTAGTAACATTTGATGAGGGATCACTACTGCAAGAAAAATGGATGGTTGAAAAGTAGATGTGGCTAGTATGCCTGAGTCCAAGTTACCCTTTTTTGTCTCCTGTCTGACCTTTTCTATAGTACTTCTTTTAATTGTGCCACTTTTCTTTATTATTGAATAGTTGTACACTAGATTATTTTTTAAATGTAAAATGGGAGGAAAATGCTCCAAAAGTATATTGTTTCACATATCTGGGAAGTCTGAAGAGAGATTGCTTCCTTCTGCATGACTTTAAATTAAATTTGCCTTTTGGGGAGAATGGAAGGAAAAGTTACATAAATTCCAAGTACGAAGTTCTCCTTATTGATGAGGAAATGTATCATGCAAATAATTTATCAATTTGAGTCAGTAGGATGAGCATAGTAAATTATTTATTGAAGTTTAAATGGAATCTTTCCATACATTAATTTAAAAAACGAGTTTGCAGTGACTAGTAACTAACATTATAATAAACATTATTAGAGGATTGACTTGCAGGAAAAAAATGGGTTATTGCAATATTCTTTTAATATGTTCTGGTTTTGAGTGAAAATTAAATACTTCATTTAATGAGCTATTAATATTAACCAGAAGTTCCTGTTCTGTCTGTGTGTTATGGAATACATAAAAAGTAAAAATGCTGCTGTGCTTCCTACATAAATTAAATGCAATTGCAAAGCTACTGTGTTAGCAGAGTATGCAGCTGCGGCTCTTCCAAAACACTAAATGTATTTCTCTGTGTGGAATAACACTCTTGGCTGCAAAAAGAAAGTAGCAGTGAAATTCAGCTCTTCCCTGGTGGTGGGTAGGTGAGTTTCAAAAACTGCTATTCCCAAAACTGCACTGTCAGCTTTTCATATGCAGTAGATCACAAGGTGGCAACCGGGTTGCTTGAGTAGTGTTCGCAGGGGAAACAAATGTTTGCCCAAGTTCCTTACTCAGCAAAAGGACAATAAGAGTAGAAATGCATAGCTTCATTGAGATTTGAACTGAGTTTGGATTTTTCTGTGCTGGAATTGGATTTGGATATGGAAGATAAAACAGCCTATCCTGTGCTGCCTGTGTATGGTACACTTGGTGTGGATGGACTTATCCTATGTTTGTGAACACTGAGGTGGATTTGGAAGTTTCAGGTGTTCTTAGTCATGCACAAAGCTATTAGTAAAATAAATTGAGGTAGTTGAAATGAAACCAAATTGTATTACATGTTACATGGACTTTTTTCTACTTTTTTTTTTTTAAACATGACATTTATAAGGATTGATCATGTGGAGTATGTAATTTCTGTGTTACTTATACTTCAAAACTTGGCTGGTGCCCAGCTCCTTCAAACCTGTAGGAGTAAATCTTCAATTGGTGTGCAAATACAGTCCAATATTCTATATGTCACAACAATTTTGTGAAGAAATAAAAGGCTTTCTTTTTTGTCTTTCATCTGTGTGTCATTTCATACTGTTAATGCAGCCCTTTTTGAGACATATTCACAGGCAGCCATATCATCTTAATTCCATGCTCCTGGTGTATATCTGCATTTTTCCAGTGTATTAAATAAATCCCTGTGGAAAATGCATGGGGAGAACAGAAAGCTGCTGTGTGAAATTTTACCATCCTAATCCATATTTACCAATTTTACACCTAGGTACTGGAAAAGCATTAGTGATGTACCTTATGAACAGTTGTAAAGGAATGAGATCAGAGGTTATTCATATTTTTCACTGAACTAACATTACTATATTTTCACCATAGAATTAGGGGCAAGTATTTTTAGCAGCATAACTCACAAACATGCTGTCATAGTTTAGAAATTTCAGTCTTCATACCTTTTGTTTTCTTGTGTACCAATAGTTGCAGAACTGAAATTAATTCTTGCGCAAGTTGGAAACTTTAATCAGTTTCTAGCTTTTATTCACTATTGCTCTACCTGCTTTTGAACCAGTGACTTCAAGAGGAAATGCTCCTTGCTATTCTCATTCTTAAACCCTTTCTTTTTTTTTTCTTTTTTTTTTCTTTGTTAAAATTTTCCTGTAGGAACAACTTTTTGATATGAAGGTAATGGAGGAAAAGAGGCTTATGTTCTCTCAGTGAGCTTCAAAGGGTCTGGTAAAGTGCTCAGGATTTAAATTCAGCACAGTAAATAAAACAACTGGCAATAAAATTGTATTTCAGGTGTGGTACTATCAAGCAGCCTGGTTAAAGGCCTTAGTCTGAGTTTTTCTTGGCATTCTGCTAGTGTTAGAGATTTGATTGCATTGAGAGAAATTGAGTTACGATCCTAATTCTGAAAATAGCATAGGTGGTAGTCCCTTTATCACTGAGGTAGGAGCAGAAGTCTGGGAACTATATCCTAGGGATGGAGAAACAGCAACAATGAAGCTGCACTTGGTAATAGTTGCACATCCTATTACAATAATTCTCCTTGTTTGCTCTGTGGCACTTGATTCTTCAGCAGAAGTGGATGTATCACCCAAAGTAGTGGGGGATGGAGTGCTTTCTTCTGCTTTCTTCTGGATTTTTTTTTTTTTTTTGAAGGAAGACCAGGTAAGACCTAGAAATGGCCATGAGGGAAGGTGTGTTTGCATCACTTTAGGACACAGAAGTCTTTTTAAAAAACAAATACAGGGACATCTACTTAAGGAGCTTTAGTAAATGAGTTTCAGATGTGTGGTGGATTGATGCTGGCCAAATGCCAGTGCACCTGAAAAAATAATTAATTTTCTTTGGCTATAGTTGAGCAGAGGAGGGGAAAAGAAAATTCATGGGGTGAGATAAGGATTAGGAGAAAACACTTTAAGGGCAAAACAGGCTCAAAATTTTAAAAGGTATAAAAGAAAAAAAAATTAACAGAATTAGAAGAAGATAATGAGAACTAAAATAAACTTTTAGAACACGTTTCTCCCCCCATGCACTTCTTAAATTGCAGGGAAACAGATTGTTGTTTTATAGTCCTCACCACGGCTTGCAGAAGAATCTCAGCTCCAAAGCTCAGAGCGCTTCCTCCTCCCCCTCCCTCCTTTGCACCAGCCTCAGTGTCGCCATGTTGTTCTCCTCACGTGTCGTCACTTTTTCCTTTTCTCTGACTCAGGATAAAATTGTTGTCTGTAGGTTAGTTTGTTCCCAAGTTCTATCAATTGAAACAGTTTTTATAGAGCTCTGCAGTACTGAAAGGTTGATCTTGTCCAGGCTCTGCAATCAGGGAATTGCTCACCATGTTTCCCTCTCTGATGGTCACCTGGTCTCTGCCAGCACTGCGCAGGCCACGCCAGCTCCACTCAGCGTCTTTTCTTCATGTGTGATGCCAAAAAAACAGAAACTGCTGCCACTGCTCTTGCCTTTCTGTCTAGAGTATGGCTGGCTAAAAGGAGCTAAGTAAATAAAGTCCAATGTGAGCCATTCCAAGAGAGCTGCAGCCATGCCAGGGTCCAACAGCCCCCTCTGGGAAAGGGGCCCTAGCTGGCCCCCTACTCCTCTGTAGAGAGAAGGGAACAAGACAGCTTCTTGTGGTTTTTCATTCTTAAATATGTTATCACAGAGGCATTTTGACCTTTTCTAATTGGCTTAGCAGTGTGCTACTTCTCAGAGCGAGCCAGCGGTTGGTTTTGCTAGGCATGTAGGAAGCTGCTAGCAGCTCCTCACAGAGAATCACTTCCATGGCTGACTTTTTCCCTCTTCACCAACAATCAATTATGACAAAACCAGCACAAGGTGCTATCTTTTTAAGGACCAAATTAGATTGTAAATTATACTTTATGTGTTTCTGGGTTGCACAGAGTAGCAATCTTCTACAGGTTTTGCAACAATGAAAATAAAGAAATGTAAATATTTGTTGCGAATTTTCAGCTGTATTTTCAGAAATAATGATTATTTAAATTATTTCTAAGCTATAACATGGGTTCCAGTTGGTGTGAGAAGAAGCAGGACTTGGGCTAGGGTTTTTTTTCTGTCTTCCATGTCAGAATGGTAGGCAGTAGGTTGTCTTGTGTGCAGTTTCTTTCAAATGTGGCAATATCAGAGGCAAACACCAAAGAAGCCTGACATTACAATGGAAGAATTTTGAGAAAATAGCTGCCTCCTTTACAATGACAATGTTGCATCCTCATTGCCCATCTCAGTAATTTACATCTTTTGACAATTTTGACTTTTAAAACTTTTCAAAGACAGACCTTTCTCCTATCCCCATTCGGACCAGAATTGGTCATCATCTTCAAATTAATTTTTCCAAATGAAGCTGAGGAAGAATAGGACTCTGCTAGTATGCATACGTAATGCAATAAATAGTGGGTCAGATTTACTTGAAGTTGGACACATTTGCTTTTAGGGTAGAAGGAAGTGGACAAATGTCCAGAAATATTCCTGGGTTCCTTCTTATAACAAATAGATAATACACCAATTTATAAGCACTTCTACTCCTCATCTTTAAAATACAAGTGATATTCTGCAGCCTGCGGTCATTAGACAATGGTAGGATTCATAAAGACTGACTGTTTTGTGACTGTGAAATGGGAATATAACAAGAAAGAGGGGGAGAAGGCAAATTTACCTCATCACGGGTATAACTCAGTTGTTATTGTACTTAAAGTTGTGAGCAGGGTAAGCATTTGGTAGGCAAAAATTAAGAGTTGTTCTTCATGTTCCCAAAAAACAAACCAAATATTACAGGGACTTAAACATGGTCTGGGGTGGAAGCCAAAGGGATCTCCCTGTGTTGTGACATGATGGTGTTACTTCCTTAAATTGATCAACAGATGTTAGCAATTTGTTACAGCTTGCTGTTTAATATTTTCTACTTTTATTAACCCTACTGCATGTGTTGTCATGTGTTGCTCTCATGTGATATTTTTACTTACAGTAGGTTTTTTTGGATAGATATTTTTATTCATTTGTCATATTCCCTTGTATTGCAAATGAGCAGTGTGTTCATTTGCATATGTCAACCCTCAATTAGTAAATAAAATTCCTTTTTCCTTCTATGTATTATAATAATATCTGTACTTTTAAGATATGGAAAGAGGTTATGGAAATACAGGATGGTAATCGTCTGCATTGCCAAATCCATTTACAGTAATTTCACGACTGTAAGGCGCACCCTTTTGACTAAAATTTTCCCTCAAACCCGGAAGTGCGCCTTATAGTCCGGTGCACCTTATCTGATCTACAAAGTTCAGAAATTGTGAACCCGGAAGAGCAGTCTGCAAACTGAGCCAGGACCCGCGGGAGCTGTGGCCGTGCGGGGGAAGTCGGGAACTGCTGGAGCCGCGGCTGCTGGGCGGGGGAAACCAGGAACCAACGCGGCTTCCGGGCAGGGAGAAGAGCGGGGAAGCGGTGCCGCCGCAGGGAAGCGCTGAGAAGCGGTGAGAAAGTGCCACGGAAAAGCGGCAAAAAAGAGTTGAAAAATCGTCACGAAAAAGCATCAAAAAATCACGGCGAAAAGCCACTGAAAAATGGCGAAAAATTGCCACGAAAAAGCATCGAAAAATTGCGGTGAAAAGCTGCCGAAAAATGGCAAAAAATCGCTGCAAAAAGCGGCCAAAAAACATCAAAAAATCGCCGTGAAAAGTGGCGAAAAATAGCGGAAAAAAGTAGTGGCAAAAAGCCGTGAAAAATCGCCACGAAAAAGTGGCGTAAACGCAGCAAAAAAGTTTGCAAATTGAGAACCTGCCAGTAATTCGCTACTTTGTTGCGCGCCACGCAGCTCCTCGCTGCAAAGAAAAAAAAATGCGCCTTATAGTCCGGTGTGCCTTATTTGAGCTACAAAGTTGTGACTCTCGGGGCTGCGCCTTATAGTCCGGTGCACCTTATGGTCATGAAATTACTGTACTCCGTGGTCAGTTTTCTGTCCTCTGAATGTCACTGAGCTGGTGTGGGTGTGCTGCTGGGATGGGAGCTGTGGTCTGCTTTTTGCAAGAACCATCTCTAGTATGTTTGGTGAGCTGTGAACAGCTGTTTCATGTCACACTATAAGCAGTCATTAAAAACTCAGTATAGGAAAGCTATGCCATGTGGGTTGTCTGGCTGAGAGTGACCTTCCAACTGAGGACATGGTAATTTTGAAGAGGAAGAAGATGGGCTTTCTGGCATGCAAACTGAAAAGTGTTGAAATTGGACTTCTAGTCCAGGCTGAGAGGGCTTGATAAAGTGTTTGAGGGAAGTTAGGGTGTCAGCAAAGGTCCATCTGAGGGTTACAAGGAGATGCAGCAGAGGAGATTTGTAAGGGTGAGGGCTTGGAGAAGACTTGTGAGCCTTCAAGAGTCTTCAGTCTTAAAAGTGGAAGCTAAGTGTTGGAGTGGGAGCCAGCACCTTTATGTGTTTTGTATAATGGGATTATAAGCAGATATGACTGGTTCTTTGAAGGCAATCCTTCAGTCTTTAACCTTCATAATATTGTGGTGGGGCAGAGTCACTGTTTTCCTTTTCCATTTGTGTCCCAAAACTGAGTAACCCTGTCAGAAGACCTAGTCTTGCACAGCTGTAGTAGAAGGTTGCTCTGCCTGCATCTTGCCTTGCTGTCCAAAGTTGAAGAATTTGCTCATAGTCCTAGCTGAGCAAGGGTGTCTAAACTGAAGTATTATTTCCAGGTATGTATGGTAGGTCAAGCTTAATTACTGCCATTAGATAGAGGAAAAGTGTGGTAAGTCTCAGTGTTTTAGCATACACCTAATGTTTTGGTGTGAAGTATGGTAAAGAATGAAGTGAGAAATTATGCACATGAGTATTCATGGGGTGATACTGAGAATATAGAGGCTTCTGCCTGTTTATCTGGATTACCAGATTGTCTGAGCCAATTTAGTCTGAATATAATGTGGGTAGAGAAAACTAGTCATTACAGATAAGTTAACCTACTTGTTGAGGGACTTGGTGTTAGATATTTTCCTTGTAGATTTTGAGGAATGTGATTAGCAGGGGTAAAATCAGGTTCATTTGTAAATCAGTATCTCTTTACCTTGAATGAATAGAGATAGTTGGGTCCTAACAAAGGTCTGAGAACTGAACTGGAAAGGATAAAGGCTGAAAATAATTTCTTTATTGGGCCAAAGAAGGCATTGTGACCCATTTGGTACAGTTCCCAGGTATAGAAATGCTGTGAAGGTTTAAATAAAAAGCTTTATCTGTATGTTTTGTTGGGTAGTACTTGTTGTGGAAATCTTGTGGCAATTAACCTTAAGTTTGTATGGTGCTTGTTGGGCTCCTTTGTCCAAAGTAAGGTTTGCACAGCAATCCTGCCCTTCTAAGCAATTCTGGTGTTAAAAAGGGTTTGCAGACAGCTGGGGGGTTAGATGGTGGTGTAAAGCCCCACTGATGATGTGCCTTTCATGGCAATCTGGCTAGAAGTCATCCATTCTGCTTGTCAGCTGTGCACCAGGCACTGAGATGTACAGTAATTTCATGATTATAAGCTGCATCCTTTTGACTAAAATTTTGGTCCTAACACGGAAGTGCGGTTTATAATCCGGAGCGGCCAATATATGGATGAAAGTCAGAAATTTGGCAACCAAGAAGTGCAAGCCAAACCACGTGGGGAGGGCAGGAGTGGGCGGCTGCGGGCATCCCCAAGCTGCGAGCCACGACCACCCCAAGCCAACCCAGAAGTGCGAGCCCTGAGCCGCGGCCGCCCCGAGCTGCGGCCGCCCCGAGCTGCGGCCGCCCCAAGCTGCGAGTCGTGGCCTCCCTGAGCTGCGGCCACCCTGAGCCAACCTGGAAGTGTGAGTCACAGCTGCAGCAGCCCCGAGCCGAGCCACGAGGGGAAGGCGGCCCCGTGGCAGTGCTGAGCCGCGAGGGGCAACGCCGAGCTGAGCCCGCACGGCCCTGGGCCGAACCAGTAAACCCCGTGATCCCACGATTCTCTTACTAATTGACAACTTTGTGAAAGTTGCATGGGGATCCTCACTGCGAACGAAAGTGCTGCTTATAATCCCGTGTGGCTTATACATGGACAAAGAACAAAATGTTGCCAACACCCGGACGTGCTGCTTATAATCAGGTGCGACTTATAATCGTGAAATTACTGTACTCTTTACTCCCAGGACAAATAGGGAATTTATGGATGAAAGATTATTTCCAGCCAGACTCACAGGCCCTCAAAGTTAAAGCTGAGACAATCAGTCAATGTCCTGATTAAGACATTATTTCCATTAAAAAATTAAAAGTTGGAGATGGTTTTACCTTGGATTAAGTCAAGATGTCAAAACCAAGAAAGGTAATAGATGATGTTGACAACTGAGTTTTGCTGGGTATTTTGCTGCACTTTGTGTTTCTGCACATATACGAGAGAAATAACTAACTATCCCTGGAGACTTCATTTTGTGGCTTGAGGTCTTTTTGTGTGGGTTTCTTTTTATATTTATCACTGAATTTCTATAAGAAGTGAAGCTGCCCCCAGCAGAGAACTAATGATGCATTTATTCACTTTTGCATAAGTTAAAATGTTCTATGAACTTTTATTTTAATTAAAAAATACAGTAATTTCACGACTATAAGGC
>PYHW01009642.1:512538-531336 GCA_013186435.1 Turdus rufiventris
CTACTTCGTTACTTTGTTGCATATGGCACGGATCCTCCCTGCAAAAAAAAGTGCGCCCTATAGACCGGTGCGCCTTATCTGATCTACAGTGTTGCGAATTTTGCCGACTCGCGGGGGGTGCGCCTTATAGTCCGGTGCGCCTTATGGTCGTGAAATTACTGTAATTTGAGTTGGTTTCTTTGGTTCTACTGGACATTTTCCTATACTGTATAAATTAGTAATTCTAGTGCTCTACCTAGTAGGCTTGATGTTTTTCTTCTGTGTGACAGTGATGACTATTTAAATAAATAAAAGTGTCTGCAGGGTTTCTAAAGGTCTGACCAGTATTAAGTATCAAGAAAAGTTACTCCCACAAATTACCAAATTGTAGCCTCTTCTCACTTTTTTTTTTGCGGTGATATTGGGGTTGTGCTTTTTGCAGCAGAATGGGGTTTTTTGCTTTCATTTTGGTTTTTGGTATTTTTAATGAGATTTTATAATGTGTCCTAAACATGAAGTATTCAGACACACAGAGGCAGAGCACTTTGAATGACCCGGTAAGCTAGAAGGTGTTGCAATTTAGGAATGGTACCCCTCATTTTAGTGCTCCCACTGAGACCACATGCTGCTGGCTTGCTCCCCTCCTCCCCTTCCCCTGGTGGGCTGGAGAGGAGAGCAGGAGGCACGAAAGGGAAACATGATGGGTTGAGGTAAGAACAGTTTACTGGAAACAGCAATGAGATGAAAAAATGAGCAGTAACAGTGACAGTACTAGTACCTAAAGTGTACAAAAGAGAGTGAGTAATTCACATGCAAAAATACTCATCCACTACTCTCTGGCTTGGAAGAGCATTACTCAGCTGGTCCTCTGCTCAGCCAGAAGGAACCCCTTCCCTCCCCTGGCAATGACATGAGATGGTGTAGGATAGCCTCTGTGTCCTAGCCATGCCTCCCCTGGCTACTGTAAAAATTAACCCTGGTCAGGAGGAAATGAGGTAATTCAACATTTTTCTTATAATCTCTGAAATCAAAGTAAACTTGAAAGAAAGTATGTAAAAAATTAACTGTAGGATTTTTGTTTATTTTGTGTGCTTGTTTTTTTCCCCAGACATAGCCTTTTAAGAAGGCCTATGACACTAGGACCTGGTTCGAGTAGGGTGTGAGTGTGAGTGTGCCTTTTTTGAAATTGCTTCAGTGACAGAACTCAGCTATCTTTGTATTGGAGTTTAAATGCTTTGCAGGATCAAAATTTGCAGGCATAAACAAGGCTGGAATGGACACTTAGAGTAACTGGAATTCTAGCTGTGACTTGGACAGAAGATGTGCAGCAAAGGGGAAGAACACTTGCCTTGTAATGCATGCAACATTTATTTCCATAAAGGCTTTGAAATCTTTGAGGGCAAATTGTTTGGGAAGGATGACACTTTGCTGTCAGCACCTGTAACATAATTAGAGTATCTGTAATCAATAGAGCATGTAGTTCATGTGACAGACTGTCCTGTGGGCAGATCCTCTGCTGCAGGAGCAAATGTGGGCTAATGGAATAACTCTGGGAACTGCCCACAGGTTCCTTCTGGAAATTTCCTTCATGAGGACTGATTTCAGACTTTTTTTCTTTTTTCCTACTCATGGTTCCAGCACAGTAGTTCCTGTAGGCAAAGCTAGGAAAGGTAGGGCAGAATATCTGAAGAAGTTTGTGAATCTGGGTTCAGAAAGGCTGGTGAGCATCCCCTGCAGTGGCACTGGCCTGTTGAGAGCTTGTTGCACATTTGCAACTCTCGTTAATTTTGTAAATCCATTCCAGAAGAGTTGGTATTGAGTAGATGCTGGGTGAGTGAAAAGGAATTTGTTTTCAGTTCAGGAGTGTTCAGCAAAGACAACTGGAAGAGCTCTCAGTAGGAAGGGGTTTGTATTAGTCTTAGGGGCTAATCAGTGTATTTCATTCAGTTGGAAATGTGCTTTCAATGGGAAATGTTTACGGATACCGGTTCTTTACAGGATTCTTTACCTGTTCTTTAGTGATGACTGCTAGCTTTAGCTTTAAGACGCAAGTAGAAAATCAAATGGAGTATGAGTTTCAAGTTGGCGTTCCTGTCGTTGAAAAATGGTCATTATTTATTTTACAACATCACAAAGATACTTTCCTCTTGACAGCTCTGTGGGTCTTTCCTTTCAGAGTTTAAGGCTGCCGTGTGTGGAATGTTTTATATATTTTGTGCAGTAAATATTTCTTTTTCTCTTAAAGCATTTGTCAAGAATCTCAAAATTCAGTATTGTTGTTTCAGATAATTTTAGGCATTAAATATTGAAGTAGTGTTAAGTGGTGATACAAAAAGCAGTGTTACAAAAATTATTTTCCAATTTTTAGAATCCTCTAGGAGGGTTTAATTAAAAGTGTCATACACTTAGTAGAAATCCATGTAATTTCAGCAATTGATTTTTTTATTATTTTTTCCCTTAAAAAAGGCAAGCTGTGAGTTCTCTTGTATGGGGTAAATGTCACTCTGTTTATATCTTAGCTTTGCTGCAAGTCAGGACGTGTACTGTTCCTCTAGGTTGTCATAGAAACGCAGCTAACTGACATCTCAACTCAGCCTGCTCATGGTTTAATTTGTGGGTTTTCAAGATTATTAAAATTTAACAAAAATTATTGATTTGCTTTTATTAACACTGGCTTGTGTTTACTTTAGAAGTTCAAACTGCATAAAAGCTTTTCCTGATAGAAAAATACCTTTACAGTTATTAAACCCTGATATTCTAAATAAGATATCATCAAATCCATTTAATATATCAGAGTGAAGCAGTAGAGAAATCTTGAATTTTTACAAATCACCTTTTTATTTCATTTTGTTTACAGTAAAGTGCCCGAACCTTATTTCAATTCACCTTTTTTCTTGACTTTTATTTAACATAGAAGATATCTGTCAGGAAAGCATGAAATAGGTACATCATCATGCCTAATATTTGGGAGTTTTCATTTTATTTACTTACTTTGAAGCCTGGCAGAACGCTTCGGTGCACTGACTTCTGAAAGTATATATTTTTTGTATATGCATGTGCAGAAAAAATTACTTAGTTTTCACTCATAAATAAGACAGGCAAAACTTATTTGCAGTAACTTTATCTAATGGTCCATGGTTGAATGATTTTATGCAAACTACTCAAGAGACTAGAATTAACTTTTCATGTTGGCTGCACATTGGATGTCCAGGTCCCAGCAACATGTGGGATCTTATAAAAACTAGATGATGGAGTTCAATTTTTACTTTTATGAATTTATTCAATGATTGCCCATGCATTTCAAGTGTAATCTTTGTAAGCAATGTATAAAATGCAGTAATGTATTAATTGTTATTAAATGGACACATACTTCCTTACTCCCTCCTTCCGTCACTTGTATGCCTTTTACTTTGATTTTACCTCCTCCTTCTACCTTGTAGCCATTTATTAACGATCTGTAGGCATGAGGAACTTGACTGATTTATATACAGGCCTGTAATTTGACATTGTCATTCTGTCTAGTAACAACTTTGTTCAGTGTTAGATTTACTGAATAAAATTGTTTCTTGGTGGACATTTTGACACTTCACTTCATACTCCTACGTCATGCGCTGCTGACACCCGTGTATTAATCTCATTTTTATTCTGTCATAAAACTCTCACATAACATTTTAAAACAGACTCTCTTTGCAGCATATTTCTATATTGGGTGTTTCCATAGGTATATATGGCTTTTTTGTGTTTTGTGTGAGGTTACGTACATGTTACCATATATGATGGTAGCATACATAATAAATGGCCATACTGTTGAACTTGGGAAAGATTGGCTTTAGTACTGCAAAGGCAATTTAAATTTAAACAAAATACATTTTATTAACCTGTTGAAATGCCTCCTTTCCAAATTTATTTTTTGCATCATTGACTAGGAGAACGTGTTGCGCAAATACAGTTCTGCTGTAGGCTGACACTGTGCACTTTTAGGAATGGGAAGGCAGGGGTTGGTGGGAAGTCAAGGCATTCCTTTAACTAGAGCACAGCACTGGTATATTCTGGTTGCTTAAGAATGAAAGATATGAAGATATGTTTTATGTGGGAAACATAATGAGTTGTGATATATTCATTACAGTCAGTAGTGACTGTAGGATAATACTATTGCAGGTGTACTGTTTCCCAGTGAGGATCAAGGGATATGTAAGGGTTTGTGTATGTCTGTGCATGTATAAGATTAATGGAGACTTACTGAAGCCTGTGGAATCACTCTGGCATTGTACTTCTGTAGACTGGCTGTTACAGATAGGTGCCTATGATCAAAGAGCTATTTTGCAACTGGGATTTTCTTTTCCTAAGAGATAAACGTGTTGGGTCTTCTTTAAGCAATAAATTTGCTGCTTGTTTTTGTTTTGGGTTTTTTAGCTTGGTTTCCTTTCTCTTTATTCTTTGCTCTGTGATCTTTCCTTGCATTTAAGTAGTGGTTGGGTGATAATACCTAACATCCTTGAAAAGAAAGAGAGGAAAGCTTCAGTATTTACCAGAAAAAGATCCTAACCTACAGAAGATAAAGACCATTCATAGGAATATACTGTGTCCAGATCCTTTTCCCAGAAAGCATATTTATAGTACTTTTTTTTTACCGTAAGCCATTGGTGGATTTTATACAGTTAACTTATTCCTAGTGGATTCTTCTTATTTTTGTTCACAGCATTTTGCCTCTATCCTTCCTACAGAAGTGCAGCCTCTTGTAAAGGTCATGAAGTTTCTTGTAACGTGCATGCTTCAGCTTTCAGTACATTGTGGCTACAGTGGCACACTTTATTTTATCATTATTCATTATAAATTATCATATCCATCCTTTTTGTATTTTACTTCTAAATTGCAAATTACTAACTTTATGTAAAAAAGTATACGTGCACATTTTTTCCTGCTTTTTAGATATCAAATAAATGCCTCTTACAGCTGAATTGACATGCTGCTATAGAGTCTTTGCATCCAGAACTTTGGAGTAAAAAGAAAAGCCAGTAACAAAAAAGCACAGCCCAAGTCCCTTCAGATGATTAAACTGCGAAAGTTTGGCTTTTGATTGTAATGGCTGTTGTGAAGAGATCGCAGTGATCCATCTTCACCTGTTGCTGTGTGATAGTTTTGGGATATCTTTTAATTTGTTTTTTATCTAAAATAAATTTCTAAATATTTTTGGGTTTTTTTCTCTCTTGCTCCCTTTTTCTTACACTCCTAAAAATTTAGGAAGATGAGAGTGAAGAAGAACCTAAGCTCAAGTATGAACGCCTTTCTAATGGAGTGACTGAAATTCTCCAGAAGGATGCAGCCAGCTGCATGACAGTGCATGAAAAGGTAATACGTGACTTTGTGGCTGAGATAGCACTTCTGGTTGGTTTTATATATTTATTTGTGCTTATAATGCATTAGTATATTTCTGTGTAGAAGTGATGGCAAATCTAGAGTATCACTGCAAGGCAACAGTAACATAAACAAAATTCACCATTAACCTGTATTGAACAATCCACATTTTCTCAGTGATAAAACATGTAGTTCATATGGTTCAATTAACAGCAGATGTCTCAGAATCAATTCCCTTCTTGTTTGTGTCAAACATTTTTTCAGTAGGAAACACATTTTCTCAATGAGGAAGTGAGGTGAGAATTCAAGATGCAGTGATTTGTTAGATTAGATGTTTGCATAAGCTACTAGAAAAATGTTCACTCAGTTTTAGTAATGAACAGTATTATGAACTGCAATCAGAATACTGTCCTAACTTTTCTTTATTCAGAAAGGAAGTTGGTAAATACTGTGCTTATTTGTACAGCCTGTGTCAGTAAAGACCAGCTTGATCATGCCAGGAGCTTAGCATGTATTCCGCTGTGGAAGACATGTTAACACAGTGTAGAAGGAAGTAATTACTGTATTTTTTGTTTGCTTAGGTTTTTCTTTTGAGCGGTGTCATGCTAACACTTCCCTGTCCCACTTCCCTCATTCAGTATGTTAAAATCAAACAGCTGCACATACTAGAGATTTTAATGTACCAGAGAATGATAGGGATAAAGTAATAGTGCAAAGTAAAGAAATTTTAAGACGAATTAATATTTTGTTCTTAAAAGGAATAATCTTAATATGCTTCTTTAGTGACTTAAACAATTGCTTTTGTTTTTATAAATTTTATTCTCTTTTATAAATATTGAAAAACATTTTAGAATATTGAGGCATGCTGAAGTACATATGAAAGTGTGACTTAATGATTAGTCAGCTATTAGTATGTAAAACATAGTAGCTATTTTCTGAATGTATAATTGTTCATAGCCAGTAATATCTCCTTAACAGTTATTGTTGAGGGATCTATCTTTGTTATTCGGCTATATTTTTAGATTGACTTGTGCTGTGTTTCTTTTCCTCAGAGGACTGTTGCTATGGCTCAAGAGGCTCTTAAGATGAAGCTTGTATTTTAACTGTGTGAATGAAAACAATAAGTCTTTTTAAAATGTTTTTGACAACTTAGAATTACACAGATATTTGGAAAATTGGCAAGCATTTCCTTTTTGTTTGTGACCTGTTTCTGTTACCTTTTATTCCTGCATCTCAGGTAAATTTTGAAAGCCAAGAGTTTAACAGGATTTTTCTATGAGGATGTGCACAGATACAGCTTTTACTGTAGTGTCACAAAGCGTGACAACACAGGAAAACTGTTGAAGTATCCCAGCACTTTCTGTTTTCCAGCAAACTAGATACACTGTTTATGAGAAAAATCAATATTGTTAGAAGCAGGTACTGCAGTCTTTCAGGAATAGGTGTCTTCCAAGAGAGAGCTTAAAAATGAAGCTGGGTTATAGGTTTTGCAAAGATATTTCTGTTTCATTCTGGTTGGGTTTTTGGGGAATTTTCCCTGAATGAACAGGAAAAGCCCTGCTAAATGCTATCATTATAAACATTATACAGTAATATGTGAAATGATTCTGACTAAACAGTTTACCTTTGCTGGGAATCCTGAGATCTGGCTTCTGCATTCAGACTAATTTCCCCCCAGAATTTTTTTTTTTCATTTTTGCTGCTAAAGCATCATATTTTCACCAGGCTTGCTGTCTGCACTGGATGACTAATCGTCATGGCACCTGGTGCATTCAAGCAGGCCTGTGCAGTGGAATAGTCATACCTAGTTATGTCTGCACACCTGATGTTTTATTAACCAGTATTGATTTTTTTACCCGGGGGACTTTTTTCTTCCTGAAAAAAGGCAACCTTGCAGGAGTGAAAGGCATTGCAGGGAATGAATTTCTAATGAACCCCTTCTTTCCCTTTCTTGACTCCTTTTAATGTAGCTTCATATTTTAAGTGCCTGAACTGAAATTTCGTTTTAAGCAATTCCATTTTGATAAATCCTTTTAAACCTTGACTTTCTGTAAGGTTATTTTTTAAAGATTGTGCTGCCTGACTGACACGCTTAGCAGTGCCTGTAAATTTGAGCATTTCATTATAGGTTGCAATGAAGCATGCTCACATGCAGTGAAATACAGAGAATTGAGTAGCCTGGACTATTTCAGTAATGCTGAAAGTGGGAGGGTGGGGGAGGGGGCAAATAAAAGAAACCTCTGTCATAAATCAAGTAGTACTGAAATTCTATCTTTTCTGTTTAGGTATAGTTCACATGGTTCAATTAACAGCAGATCTCTCAGAATCAATTCCCTTCTCGTTTGTATCAAAATAAGTTTGTGATAGTATGGATTTATGTGGAGATTTCTTTATTTTGCTGCAATTTTTTAGAATGAAACTCCTGATATTTCCAAGGAAGTGTATTTGTCTTGGGAGTATTCTATTTAGGAATGTTACTATGTGAAGGAAAGCAAACCCAGGAGTTATCTGTGTGCTTAAATGCACTGTCAGAGACCTTCCATAATTCAACTGTATTTTACCAGTGGCTTACAGTTGGCCTTTTGCTGTGTTTGAACGCTTTGTTTTTATTTTAATAAAGAAGGAGAATTAAAAATAAAGCTCAAAGGAAACATTAGGATTGAAACAAAGCTGCAGAAATGATCTAGGAACTATTTCAGATCTCTGTTGGTTCTTGCTCTCACACTGCATTTTTAATTTGCTGCCACAGTCCATCAGTTGGTGTGTACAGACTGCAGACACACCATTAGTTGTCAGTGGATGAGAGTCCTCATGACTCATTCTGACAGCTAACTTGCACTATCACAGTAATATGGGCTTGAAGCCCTGTTTTATTCTTTGGGTACAGTTAAAATAACCTTTCTCTATAGAAAGTGGTGGGGTTTTTTATTTTCCCCAGTGTTGCTAATCCTGGAGTTAATTTAGCATTACTGTGGTATTTCTTGTGGTGTCTTTGTGTTCATATAATCAATCTCTTTCTTTCACAGTTTTTGGCACTGGGAACACATTATGGCAAAGTTTATTTACTGGATGTCCAGGGGAATATCACACAGAAGTTTGATGTTGTAAGTATGACGTTATTCAGAACCCATTTACAGGGATGTAAAACTGCTGCTGATGTACCAGTAAGTCAGTTAACACTCTTGTACACTTGCATTACACTAACACATTCCATCACATAAAAAGCAGTGTATGGTCCTTGCAAAAAAAGAGTTATGCTGGATGGTTTTGTGGTGAGTACATCTCGCTTTATTACATATAAACTTCTTCATGAAACAGGAGAGGAAATACATATTTATGATTGCAAGTGGCTATTAAAAATTGAACCCAGAAGTTCATTACTTCCATAAGGCATAAGCCTGTTCATTAGTTGGCTGTTGTCAGTTATAATTTGTACAATTGATTACCCTGCTGGCTCTGTTTATCAATTACATACACATAATGCTAATATTTTATGTAAATGTTTTTAAGTTTGAATTATTAAAGGATTGTATTGATTGAAGGAAGAGAAGAAACCTTTTTTGTTATTGTGGTTCTTGGTATCAGAGGAAAAAAATGCTAAATTTACAGCTCTGTTCTAGTATTAAATGTTCCTTTTTATTGTGGATATTAGTTCATTAGTTTCAAATTCCCTTTCTTTCTTGGGGAGTGGAGGAAGAGAACTAGCAAATTTTTTTCTCCTCAGGTCATCAAAAATTGCAGTAGCCAAGCACTGGTTTTTCATAGCAGTGTAAGCACTAGCCATAGAAACCATCACAAGATATGGACATGTTTGCAAAGAGAATAATATGTTCTAAAGCTGACACAGCTGCATGGAAAGGGTCAAGTGTTTGTGTATATTTTTGAAAAATCTAATTATGAATTGTGCAAGGGAGTAAGGGAATATAAAATCAAGGCACAGCTTTTGAAGGAATTTTTAGATTTAATTTTAGTCAGATTCACAATGACTTTACTGTCATTCAGTGTAAGGTGCTTGGAAAATTTTAGTTGTAGAGCAGTCTTCTTCTGTCTACCACCAATACCTTATCTCACACTGGTTCCAAGCAATGAAATCCTCCTTCTGTAAATAGTTAGGGGACTGCCTAGGTGTAGAGCAAGAAACAAGGGGACCTGTTACCTGCTAAAGTCTATGAAACAAAATCCCTGCATTCTCTTTAACCCACCCTCTGAAATCTGCTGTTACTTTTTTGCTTTTCTTTACTAAAAATTCCTACCGGTGTTGCTGAGAGGGTGGTTTCTTATAACATCATTGTTGGACCATATAGTTATCTTCTGCTCAAAGATGTTACTTTTCCAAAGTTAACCTGCTTTAGTATGATTTTTGTGCTGTCTCCTTGTAAAGATGGCAGTGATTTCTTTTAAAACTGTTGTTAGAGTACAAACTGCTTTTTGAGCTGGAGAATGGGAAAAATAAATGTTTCTTGGATTCTATTCTTAATGTTTATATTTCTTTTTGTAATGTACATGTCTCTAGTGCAATAGATTAGATCATGGAAATTATACAATAAGGTGGAAATGGTGCTTCTTTTTTCTTTTCTTCCCCTTTTTTTCTAGTTTGAAGAAGAATGATTTCTGTCTAGCACCACTTGTATTTAAAAGAAAAGTTTTTCAGGGAACTGCTAACTGTTGTAGAACAGACCAGGCTGCCTATGAGAGAAGAAAGCAGCTCTATGATGTATGTGGCTGCTTAAGCTGAGAAGTTTTCTGAATTAATGACATCAGCTGCTGAACCCACAGACAGTTTATTCTGAACTGGCTGCTGTACTCAAAATATTTGCATTCTAACCTGAACTTCTCAATATGTTGGATTTCAGACTAGAGGCATCGCTATCAAAACATTCAGGGGGGTCTTCCTTCAGTTCTCTCCTACTAATGCTTCTTTATTGTCTCTCCTGCAGAATTTGCGTTAAAGTATTGTCATGTTGTAAGCCCCAAATAAAACCTAACCCTTTCTTGAAAAGAAAGGGAATTGCTTCCTGAAGTCACACAGGGACAAAGCATTTCTTGTAAATGTGCTGGAGAAGACTGTTTTCACTAGTGTTTTTTTTCTGGTTCTTTTTCTCTGATCCAAAAAAAATTCCTTCTTAGAACCTTTTTCATTGATGGAATGACATACGGAGTTCTATCTTGAAGTTGTTAATAGAGGAAGTGTCTGTTGTTACTGATTGTTGGAAATTAGTATTGTATAGAATTTTTTCTGAGTAAAATAGCAGTATTGCCACTCCAATATTGTCTGCAGTAAACAGTATACCTAGGGAGTGTCTTTTATGTTTTTTATGTATTTTTCTTTTTGAAAGGATCTTAAAATCAGATGTTTTCTGTCTTGTGACATTGCAGAAATTAATAGTAAGGATAGCAATGTGATGCCCTTTGTGCAAAAGAAATCGGTTACATAATTCAAGGAACTGAACTTTGACTATTTTTCAGAGGATTGTTTTGATTTTGGATTTTTTTTTTAAGTTGGGAAATGAAAAAATAATTACTTTTCTATACATCTGTTAAATGTGTAATTAGCAAAAACAAATCATACATGGGAAACTTTAAAAGCAACTAGATCTGAAACATTATTAGTATGTAAAATAAACCAGAATTGAGGAAGAGGGATTTTTTTAAACCATTTTTTAGAAACTCATTTTAATGCAAATTCATATTAAATATACTTTAAAAATACCATTACTGCTCTCATGGAATTCTCTTGATTTCTGTTTTTCTTTACTAATTTCAGGAAGCTATGTTCAAAACATAAATGGGCTTAGAGTTTGAAGAAATAGGAATTTTGCTTTAATAATAAAACCTTTATTATCCATAATGACTTGCCTTTGCATTTGAGCCAAAAAATAAAGTTACTGATATCAGAGGGTTTGCAGCAAAATGAGTGAGAAAATCCAACAGTGTCTTTTATTACCTCCAGGATGGCCAAGTTCTGAATGACAGCACTCCTTTTGAAGACTGAATGCATTAATCATTTTAATTTGAGCTGAAAACAGCTGTAAGAAACACTAAAGTATAAAGCTTGGCATCCGTAGAAGGTCTGCTCTTGTTGCACACTTTTTAAAAATTGTTTGAAAAACCTTTTAGAACTACACTTCTTAATGTCCATAGGAAATCAATGTGGTTATCCTGGATTACAAATACTGTAGTGTCTACTCTACTTTCACCCATAAATATTCAGAGTGGCTTCTGTGAAGCTCATGTAAAAAAACTAAAAATTATTTTCAGAATTAACTCTTGCTCTCATCCAGCTCTTCAGGTGTCTGATGCTGAATCCCATGCCAAGTGGACGATCCCAGGCTTGCAGCTCCTCTTGTCATCAGCAGTGGAAATGTGTGCTTTGAGACTGTTGTGAGATATTTGTGATTTGGGGGTAATTGAGACAGGAATTGGCAGGCTTTGGCCTTTTGTGTTGCTTGGTATCTCAGCAGTCTTGCTTGTGCTCTTGTTATCCTTCTCTCCTCTTTGCCTAGCATTTCTGTAGCTCTTGCCAGGGTGGCTTGTCTTTGACAATGTCAGCTGCCTAAGATTAACTGGTATGCATCCTCAATAATGTGTGTTTGACAAACTGGTGTTCTCTTGTATTAGGGTTCAGTGCATTGAGTGAGATGAAATGTGTCAAATGCACTGAAAATTATTACT
Organism: Turdus rufiventris; assembly: GCA_013186435.1. Lineage (NCBI taxonomy): Eukaryota > Metazoa > Chordata > Aves > Passeriformes > Turdidae > Turdus > Turdus rufiventris. The sequence goes on from PYHW01009642.1 coordinate 524,545, forward strand.
AAAAGGCAACAAGAAGAGGGAAGAAAAGCCTGCTAATTCCACTGACAAAGGATGATGCAGGACTGATTCACAGCACGTTAATTCCAAATGTCTCTCCATCTTTCTTTCCTTCTTAGACTGTCTAAAATTTATTAATATAATTATTGCTTGAACTGACATCCTGTGGATTAAGGATTTGTAGATATGAAGAAAGCTGTACAAACATGTTTAGTTATGTAACAAATCAAAAAGCTTTCAAAGGGCAAGAAAACCTGTCCCCATTCTGGTCTCCTAATAAACATCAAGCTTAAAGCAGAAGTGGTAAGAAGTCTTGGATGGTGCCTGTGATAGTCTGTTAGAAGGGAAGGATTGCCTATTTTATAAGTAACCGGGATTTAAATGTTTAATGCATTGAAGGTATTTCAGTGGTGATGCATGAGTCTAGAAAACGATGTAAATAGTGTTTTAAAGCTTCACTTAGTACAAAGAAATTGAAGTCCTTTACACGTGCAACATTTGTGAGCTATTCAAGACTGATAGAGTTTCGAAAAGAAACCTCCTCACAGCATCTCTTTTTAAAATGTATTTCTTTCCTTGCATTCTGGTTTTGTTTTGTGATTGTCTCACATTGCGTAGCACTAGCTATTTGATTATCGGTCATTTATTGGACTGATAGTAATCCAAAATTACTATATCATCTCTGCTACCTTGAAAACTTGAAAGACAGTTCATTCTGTGGTGGTATTATTGCCTTTGGGTGTATTGAAGTTACAGTGCTCACCTCTGGAGCAAGATCTTGCTTGAAGGTCAGTCTGTGGCCTGTTGGTTTTGCTGATAACTCAGCGGGTTGCAAAGAAAACATCAGAGGTTTCAGTTGACTTGATACCTCTTGGCAAGAGTTTAATTGTTAACAAGAAAAAAAAAATTCTAACAAAGAAACAGTTGTTCTTAAGCACTAAGTGCTGCTGCTAGTAATGATGCAAAACCTACTAACTGCTGTGGGAGATTATGCAACATCTTTTGATGGGGAAGGTAACTTCGCTTTTCATTGTATAATGAAGTTGCTTTGTATGGAACTTAGCATGAGAGTTTGAGACTAAGATGATATAAATGTCACTTTGACAGACTACTTAAAATTCTCTGTTTATTACCATCAACTACATCATTTTTGTTGTTAGTGTCAGACTATGTAAGAAAACTTAGGAAGTGAAGTGAAGCAACAGAATTTAAAGATCTGGGTAGCTCTGTGTTAGTATTTGCATGGTGTCACTGTACCTATTAAATTTGAAGCTGAAATCCTGTTTTGTTTACAAAACCAAGTGGGCTATTTTAAGTGATAGTTCCAAAAATCAAAATAAAAATTAAGGTTTTGATAGAAGCAAGTGTCTGTGCAAGGGACAGGTTTCCTTCTCCACCCTGTAACCTCCCATCCAAATGGGTGTTGCATTTTTATGTCTGAAATGCTTTAGCCAACCCTTAGCTCTTTCAAATGGAAAAACTGGATAAAAATGTCAATTTGGCATTTTTGTCTTAAGTCTTGAGAGTTTACACCCAATTTCATATCAGTTCTGCTTCTGTCTATCTGTCTTTTCATTTTACCTGCAGAGGATTTGGAAATCCAAATGTTTTTACAGTATAACTCAGATGGCTTTTGAGTCTGGCTTTTTGGTACAAAGGCTTGGCAAGTATATTTTATATGTTTATTCTGGTACTGTTTCCAATGGAACTGTGGAGCTATTGAAGATTCAGAACCATCTTTAGCAGGAATCATGGTGTGCCTGCGGTATCTTGCCTAGACTGGCAGAAATTATGGTGTTATGACCATTATTCCATAGATCTAGATAAGCTTCTTGTCTGAAAAACTGAAACAAGAAGAAAATAACCTCTTGTATGTGTTTTGAACATTGTCTTCGTACCATTGTATCTGACCTTCCTTTGAAAGGAGTATTGCTTAAATTTTTAGTTAACCAAGAAGATCAAAGGACTGTGGAAGGCATTTGTTATTAATAGAAGTGTTGCTTGGAGTATGGATGAAATGTGGGAATTCTAAACAATTTTCGAATCACTTATGATTAATTTTTATAGCTCGAAACTGAGGCAAGTGTGACCGTTTCATTCAATTATTCTTTCAAGCTTGTAGTTTCAATAGCTGTAGCTTAGTGCAGAATAATGTAAAAAGTTTAGCTGGAGGTATGAGTTCAGCTACAGAAAGTCTTGTATGGTTCAGTCATTTATTCCTTGAATGTTGTTAGCTCATACATGTCACATGTGTGCTTGTACTGCAGCAAGCAGTAACATGTGTGCTGTAGATCTAATTAATTACAATTAAGTATAAAGACTAGGTACTGATTCTGGAGTAGCAATTATTTCTGCCTTCTCTTTTGAACTCTTGACTAGCCACTATGTTGCCCATGTACCTTTTTAGAGAAGGATTACAGCCCCATCTTTAGACCAAAAGGTCCTTCTACAACTTCATTACCCTTCAAATACATAATGTTTTCCTCTTTTTTTAACATAGAAGCATTGAAAGAAGTCTCCTTTTTTGCTCTCTAGTATCAGTCACTTTTCTTCAGAGTGGGTATCTTGTTGTTTGTCAGTTGCCTTTCATGACCTGCTCTAAATGTATTACAGTAATTTCACGACTATAAGGCGCACCCTTTTGACCAAAATTTTCCCTCAAACCCAAGTGCGCCTTATAGTTCGGTACGCCTTATATGATGGACAGAGTTCGGAAAATTGCGAACCCGGAAGTGCGGTCTGCAAGCTGAGCCAGAATCCGCGGGAGCTGTGGCCTTGCGGGGGGAGTCGGGAACCACGGGAGCCGCGGCCGCTGGGCGGGGGAAACAGGGAACCAGCGCAGCTGCTGACCAGGGAGAAGCAGGGGAAAGTGGCGCAGCCCCGGGGAAGCACCAAGAAGCGCCGCGGGAAAGCACCATGGAAAAGCGGTCAAAAAGTGGCAAAAAAATCGCCACGAAAAGCGGCCAAAAAGTGGCGAAAAAGCGGTGAAAAATCACCGTGAAAAGCCGCTGAAAAGTGGCGAAAAATGGCCGCGAAAAAGCGGCGAAAAATCACGGCGAAAAAGTGCCGAAAAAGCACCGAAAAATTGCGGCAAAAAGCAGGCAAAAAGCGGCAAAAAATCGCCCTGAAAAGTGGCGGAAAATGGCCGCGAAAAAGTGGCGAAAAAGCACGGCGAAAAAGCACCGAAAAATTGCGGCAAAAAGCGGCCAAAAATTGCGGCAAAAAGCGGTGAAAAATGGCTGTGAAAAAGCCACGAAAAAGCGCTGAAAAAGCAGCGAAAAATCGCCGTGAAAAGCAACTGAAAAGCTGCTGAAAGTGGCCACAAAAAAGCGGTGAAAATGCGCCAAAAAATCACGGTGAAAAGCGGCCAAAAAGCACCGAAAAATTGCCCCAAAAAGCGGCTGAAAAGTGGTGAAAAATCACCGCGAAAAAGCAGTGAAAAATGGCGGTGAAATGTTTGCAAATTGAGAACCTGCCAGTAATTCGCTACTTTGTTGTGCGCCGCGCGTTCTCCTCACTGCAAAAAAAAAGGTGCACCTTATAGTCCGGTGCGCCTTATCTGAGCTACAAAGTTGCGAAAGTTGCCGACTCTCGGGGGGTGCGCCTTTTTGTCCAGTGCGCCTTATGGTCGTGAAATTACTGTATATTTAAGGTACCTTAGCAGCCCTCCAATGTCACTGATTCCAGTAGAAATGTTATGTCGCCTCTTAATGAGGTAAAGGACTGTGATTGCATACTGTTCTATCACAAGCATCTAGAAACTAGATATGAACTAGAAAATAGCTCCCATTCTCTTGGCTTGGTAGGGTGCTATCATTCTGCAGATATTTCAAAGGGAGAGAATGCTAAGCATGAAGGTCATTAAGGACATTATTATTGTAGTATTTAATACAGCATTGTTGATCAATGAAAGGGCAAGGTTTCCAATTTGTTTTCTTTTTTTTCACCAGACCTTGTTGCCTCTTGATTCTATGGGGGATCAGAGAGAGGACCTTACTGTAATAGTGCTAAATGAATTTACATGTGTCACTTTCAAACAGTTTTGAACAAATTATTTGTGATACCATTAAGATGCATCAAAATCATCAAAACTTTTTTCTTTCCTTTTAACTCTTTCACCATCCCAGTCTAGTAACTTTTGCTATTTGGGTGTGTATCACAACTCATGACTATTTAAAAAGTGGACCACTGTGCCAAATTGCTCTAGAGTTTTATTGGCACCAATGAAGCAGCTAGTTTCAGGTAGCATTGATTAAGTACTTTCATAGAAGACTGGTAACTCAGATGTGCGTTTTCTAAAACCTGATAACACTTAAAAGCATAGGGAGGATTTGGAGAGGTTTGATTGTAAGAAGCTAGTGTACTGCTGATTCCTAGGGCTGTTTTCCTTTCAAATGGGCCATTATACCTGGATGGCATTTTTGTCCATAGGGAACGCAGGCACTTATGTGCATATATGGAATAATAGTAGTTTGCCTGTCAGAATTATTAACAGTTCAAGCATTAATAAAATATTATTTACATTAGAAAATGTTTTCCTAGTTAGAAAGACTGAGTTCTAGAGGACAGTGTTTTCTTGTACAAGTTGACATTAATGACAGAGCTACATCCCTTTGTTTCCATTAACAATAAAAATACAGCACTATTAAAAATAGATAATGACATAACAGGGGCATAATATGATGAGCAAAACATGAAGGCAAAACCAGGTAGTTTCTCCTATGGGAAAGGTATTATTGATAATGAATTTAAAAATTCAAATAAAGATTCCTTTCTGAAGGATGAGACTTATTTGTTTTAAAAGATATGTCAGTGTGCATAGCACTTTATTGCACTCGTGATGGAATATTAAACATGTGCAGTACAGATTTGACCAGTGTCTGGTATTAATACCCTCAGAGTGGCTGCTGATAGAAGTATCTACTGTCAAGCTGGCCATCTCCACTGTGGTGCTGCTGAAGAAGTTAGTTTCACTCAATGTCCTCTGACACAGAGAAATAAAAGTGTAAGAAATGTTGGAAATCAGTGTTTTGGTGTTGAAAGGTTCGCCACTGTAGTCTTAAACTGGCTGCTAATTGAAGTCTAGTTATTGAAGGTCTTGGCAGTTTTACAGATAGGAGCTTTGAAATGTGAGCAGTGTAAAGATGGAGTGAATTAATCTGTTTGCTTTTTTGATCTACTTTAAATAAGGTTTATGATATGCAATCAAATGTACACTTCACTGGTATTGAAATAGAGCCTCTTTGTATGTAAATGCATTGAGGAACTTGCATAGGATCAATTCATCTTCATATTTAGCTTCCCCTATCGTACTGTCACAATGAGGATATGACGTACAATATACTACTCACAGTAAGTTAGAGTGCACTTCATAATACACAGTTTGTACTTGTGTGAGTACTCTATATCTCCCTCCATCTTTTTGGTTTGCATATGCTTTTAGGATCCTGACAAGAATCAGACACCCAGCATTGACTGAGTATCTCAAATGGACTTGTGAGACTTTGCCAGATGTTTATAATTGCAAATAAAGAAAGTTCCAGATTTGATGTCCAAAGAGAATACAATGCTTTCAGTAATCAGAAAATGTGGTTATTATTGCATATGGCTCTGACTTAACGCCAATCTGTATCAGTGTTGATAACTGAAAGTTTTCATGGAAAATGACACTGTAGGTGTAGGTGTTGGCTGAGCTTGAACATTGATCATCCAGTGTAATATTTAACTATGCCAGAAATATGACTACTTAAGTTGTTTTTAGCCAGGAAGGGGAATTCATTCCCTTATAATATTTCTGTATCTCTCTGATTCCATCAGAAGATCTTTTCACTGATTTCAGTAGCCTCTGGGTTTGCATCATTGTCTATAGCAGAGTGGTTGACAAGCTAAAATTATTGGAAAAGGTACTTACTGTAGTTTTTCATTGCAGGAACTTATAGAAAAAAGAGAACTATGAAGAAAATAATGGCCTTGTGTGGAGAAACAGGGTTTCTAGGCTTCATGGGGTGATGTCCTTTGTCTTGTGTTAGGTCAGAGAGTGGGATGAGCATCATGGCTGTTCAGAAAACCTTCCTGGCATAACAGTGCATGAGCCCTGAGCAGAATAGTCAACAGCCCCTTTGCTTCTTCAAAAGTTGTTTGATGGGAGCACCAATAAAATTATCTCTAAAAAGAAAATCTCTCCTGACAACTTCCACTTTATGACCTGAATGGCCTTTTTCATTAGCCACATTTCTGAAATGTGGCTTATCAAGAAATGGACTAAAATCTCATACTTTCCACTTCAAGGATGGAATTCTACAAAATTCTGTTAAATACAGTAAATTCACGAATACAAGCCACACGGATTATAAGCCGCACTTCCGGTGCATCAACAACGTTGATGTCTTTGTCAGCAAAAAAGCCACACCCAAATATTAGCCGCACTTTCGTTCGTAGCGAGAATCCACGTGCAACTTTCACAAATTTGCCAATTAGTAACAGGATTGCAGCATGGCAGCATTTACTGGCTCAGGGTGGGGCCAGGCAGGCTTGGCCCGCTCATGGTTGCCGACGGGGCCGGGGGGGGCTCAGCTTGGCACCACGGCTCGGCGGGGCCACTCGGGACCGGCCGGGCGGTGCTGCCTCCACCGGTCTCACTCGCCCTCCCCCTCCCATCTGCACCGCTGCGTTTGCTCACCCTGGCCGGCACTGCAGGCCCCCGGTTCTGCCGGGCTCCCCTGCGCTGCTGGCCCCGGTTCTACTGGGCTCCCCTGTGCTGCTAGCCCCGGCTCTGCTCGGCTTCCCCACGCTGCT
>PYHW01009642.1:534698-557402 GCA_013186435.1 Turdus rufiventris
TAAAAGCTCCTGGCCAAAAGACAAGTCCCCAAAAAGACACAAAAAGCATAAAACCCAAAATCCCCCCAAAGCAAAAAGCACAATCTCCAAAGCCCCCACAGCTCACGGTGCAGTTACTTTTTATGCCCTCTGGCTGCTCCCAAAGTCTTCCTGCTGGCCAGAGACCATTGGCCCAGTCCAACCTTCCATGGCAGTCCATTGGTGGAGTTCTATGTCTCCTACTGACTGTCCCATGGGAGGTGTTGCCAGGTGAAATTTCCCCAGAGACAAGACTTCTTCTGGTTGCCTCCTGCACATGGCAGCCCCTCCGCCATGTGCTTCTGACAATCAGTGTTGAGACAAATCAAAGCTAAATTGGCTTATCACACACAGATAAATAATAATGTTTAAATTAATTTAGGAAAAGTTTCTGAAAATTCTTTTAAAAGAGTGGATGAAGGCACTGATTAAGGGAATTGTAGAAGTGGTGGGAACCTCTTCAAGTAAAATGAGCTTTGCCGTAAGTATGACTGAACACTGCTTTGCTTTTCACACTCCTAATGTGCATGTGTCTTGCCTGCAAACCATGGCTAAAAGGCATGAAGTCACAGACAGCTATTAAAATGTTTAGATTCCTAGCTTGTAAATATTGCATTTCTCACAGAATTGGAGTGGAATCCAGGCTTATGTTTCATGTTCATCCACTTTATATCCATTGGGATGCAGCATTTGTGAAAGAATCAATTATCCATTTGTTAGTCGGGGGAGCTTTACAAATTATACATTAGCAGATTGATTTCTCAGGTTCACCATTGGGGGACTGATTGTATAAGGTGGGTTGATGATGAGTGTCAGGGGAGAAGGAGTTGCCACAAAGAACGCAATTAAAAGAAGCTTTCTGAGTGGCCATGAATTTACTCCTAATTGAAGAGCTGACTTAATCCATAGTAAGAGCACTTATTTCAAGCATTTTACATTAGGTAATTGATTATCACAAGGTATATTTGCTGCTAGGTATTTGATTTTTCTTTCCTTTAAATTTTTCAAAAATCTGCATTTAGATCTTTATGTGCAAGGTGTCTGCTAGCTTTCTCTCCTGCTACCTAAACTTCTCTTTCGTCCATTAAGGTAACAATTTTTTTTGTTCTATAGTGTCAGCTTGACTTTATTGATTTTGACCAGTCAAACTTACTTATGTTGTCCAGAATTCCAAACATGTCTCCATCAGAAGGAAAACTGCAGCTAATAGAAATTCAGCTGAAGGTTTTTCTTCCCTCCTTTGCTTGTACTTCAACAATGTATTAAATTCTGAAGCTGTTCCCAGGTAAATAATTTAAGTGTATTTCCATTCCCAACTAACAGGATCCACCTTATTACCAGATTTGAATTATGTTGCTCGAGAAATTCAATGTGTATTATTATTACTTGTACAGTACTGGAAGTGTCATTCTGATCGCAAAGCAGTCATGTATTTTTACTTGATTGGCCTAATGCTATGGATCCTGATTAGGTAAAAAAAAGATTACCCAATGTAGTGCTAAAAAATAATAAATAGTAGTTTTTCAACATTTTATATACAGCTGCCTCTGGTTTTATGATATGAGGTTTAAGATTAGATCATCTCTTAACTGAGTGATATTTACATGGATTATGTGCTCTAAATTTTAGATTCTGGTACACGTTGCATGTTTTTTCCAACACCCATTTAAAATACCTTTGAATCAGTCAAGTGACCAAACCCCAGTGCATATCATGGTTCCAACTGTATAAAATAATCAGTTCTTCAAATTATGATGAGTTAGTGACTACTTGTGTCTTCTCTAACCTTGAGTGATTCTTCATTTTTTGTAGACATAGAAAGGTAGATCCTGCAGGAGAGGCATTTATTCCATTATTGTAAAATCCAAAACCTGTTGTCTTTTGTCAGACAAATAAACTCTTCACAGGTTAGCTGGACAAAGCTTTAAAAAAAAACACAAGGGAAAGGCAGTTGTAACTTTGTGCCCGAGTTTATAACATTCAATAAAAAAACCAAAAAAAGCAGGGTGAGAGGGGGTGACCCACAATATCATTTGTGTTCCTCTTTTCTGAAATATCAAAATTATCCACAGAGTATTGGATCCAATTAAATGCAATTAATTTTGATGCTATTTAATTTAATTAATTTGATGCAATTGAATTTGAAATGGTAAATAGCTTTGCTGACTGGCACAGAAGTATATTTAAACAAATGATGATTAGGACAAGAAGAATTGGAGTTGATTCTGGAAGAAACACTTTGGTTTAGATAATATATGTACCAATTTATCTGCGGTCTTTCCTTTCTGATTTCCTGGATAGATTGAGATCTTAATTCTCAAACAGCTTTCCAGCGGAACATAGCTCTGGAAATCATAGGCTTGACTCTTATGTAACTCTGAATAAGAGGAGTCTGGCATCAGAGTTCTTCTTGAACTTTATTTTAAAATGCGTGTACAGTAATTTCATGATTACAAGCCGCACCATTTTGACCGAAGTTTTGGTCCAAACCCAAAGTGCGGCTTGTAATCTGGAGCGGCTAATCTGTGGAAAAAAATTCTGAAGTTTGTCAACCGGAAATGAGAGCCGGCAGCAGCCCCGAGCTGAGCCACGTGGGGCAGCGCCGGGCCGGGAGGAGCAAACACAGAAGAGGCTGAGCGGGCAGCCTGGGGACAGGGGGAGAGGACGCGGCAGGGGCTGGGCGGAGCGAAGGCGGCGGTGGGGGGACCAGCAGTGCCGGGCCAGGGCCAGTCCGCCCAGCAGGGGCGGGGCTGGCAGTGCCGGGCCCCAGGTCTGCGGGAGCGAACACAGCAGCAGCGGGACCGGCAGCGCCGGGCCAGGGCCAGCCTGCCCAGCACCGGCGGTGCAGGCGGGGACGAGTGAGCCCAGAAGTGGTGGCCAGCCCCGAGCGGCCCCGCCGAGCAGCAGCACTGAGCTGGCTCACTCGGCCCCATCGGCGGCCGCGTCGGCAGCCCCCTCAGCAGGCCTGACCGGGCCAAGCCTGCATGGCCCTGAGCCGAACCAGTAAAATCCCACAATCCCGCGATTCTGCTACTATTTGGCAACTTTGTGGAAGTTGCACGGGGATCCTCACTGCGAATGACAGAGCGGCTTATAATTGGGTGCAGCTTGTGTATGAACAAAGAACAAAATGTTGCCGACACCCGGAGGATGCGGCTTATGGTCAGTGCGGCTTGTAATAGTGAAATTACTGTAATATTCAACCTGGACTATCATGATCTATCATCACTTTCTGAGCTCCACAGAAAGTTCTGAGTTGTAAAATCAGAGAACAGGCTAATAGTCAATGTCCTAGTTTGACTTGAGTACTGAAAAAAATTTACTCTGTGTTTGCTTTGCTTTGTGTATGTAATTTCCTATTGAAACTTAGCAGGAGGTTTGTGTAAATCAGCAGGTCTCTTTTAGTTGAATTTAGTTGTTTTCCCTGATTGCCATCTCTGTATGGTGCAGACAAAAAGGAAAAAAATAATAGGAAAAATAAAAAGTTAATAGCAACTGACGGAGGTGTTGGGCATGCGGAAGGCTTGTAACAAATTGCTAGTTATATATGCTGTTATGAAATACTGTATCATCAAATTTCTGTTTAACAGTAGAACATGTTTGGAAGTATTGTGTGCTGTTTTGAATGTGGGAAAAATGCAAATACTCTGGAATCACCCTTCTTTTCACTGATAACTTTCTAGAATCTTAGAATCACAGAATGTTACGTGGTTTGAATGTAAAGATTATGTAGTCCTAATTTCCCCTGCCATGGGCAGGGACAGCTCCCCCTAGACGAAGTTGTTCAAGGCTTTATTCAGCCTGGCTTTGAGCACTATCAGGATTGGTATATCCACAGCCTCTCTGGGCAGCCTGTTCAGTGCCTCAACACACTCACAGTAGATAATTTCTTCCTAATATCTAACCTAAATTTCCCCTTTTTCAATTTGTCCTCATTATTCCTTGTCTTATCATTGCAGTTCCTGATGAGTCCCTCTCCAGTTTCCCTGTAGATCCCTTTCAGGTACTGGAAGTTTGCCATCAGGTCTCCATGCAACCTTCTTCCAGCTGAACAGCCTCAGCTTTCTCAGCCTGTGTTCATAGGGAAGGTGCCCCAGTCATCTAACAAACTTCATGGCCCTCTTCTGGACTTACTCCAACAGTTCCATGTCCTCCTTATGTTGGTGGCACCAGAACTGAATGCAGCACTCCAGTTGGGATCTCACATGAACAGAGGGGCAGAATCACCCCCTTTGACCCTCTGGCCACGCTCCTTGTGATGCAGCCCAGAATTCAATTGGCTTTCTGGGCTGTAAACACACAATACTGGCCCATGTGGAGTTTTTCATCACCTGTCACCCCCAGGTCTTTCTTAGCAGGGCTGCTCTCAATCACTTCTCTGCCCAACCCATTGGTGCATCTGGGATTTCTGTGACCCATGTGTAGGACCTTGGGCTTGGCTCTGTTATACTTTGTGAGGTTTGCTTCAGACCATGTCTGTCAAGGTCCCTCTGGATGCCATTATCCCTTCCCTCCATTGTGTCAACTGCACCACACAACATGGTGTCATCAGTGAATTTACTGAGGGTGCACTTGGTCCCACTGTCCCTGTCAACGACAAAGATTTTGAACAGTATTGACTACAGTGGGGACCCCTGAGGGACACCACTCATCACTGATCTCCACGTGGACAATGAGCCATTGACCAAAACTCTGTGTGTGGCTGTCCAGCCAGTTCTGTATCCACCAAGTGGTTCATCCATCAAATCCCTGTCTCTCTAATCTAGGACAAGGATGTTGTGCAGGAGTGTGAAACACTTTGCATTAAGTGCAGGTGGACAATGTCAGTTGCTCTGCCCGTCCACCAATGCTGTAGCTCCATCATAGAAGGTCACCAAATTTGTTAGCAGTATTTTCCCATTGTAAAATCATTTTGGCTGTTACCAGTCACCTCTTCGTTGACCAGGTACCTTAGCATAGTTTCCAGTAGAATCTGCTGCGTGACCTTGCCTGGCACACAGGGGAAACTGACTGGTCAGTAGTTCCCCGTGTCTTCCGCTTTTCCCTTTTTAAAGATGAGGATTGTATTTCTGTTTTTCCAGTCATCGCAGACTTCACCTGACTGACACAATTTTTCAAAAACAATGGATGGATAATGACTCAGCGGGTTTGTCTGCCAGCTCCCTCAGGACCCACAGATGAACCTCATTAGGTCCTACGTCTCCTGCACGTTCAGGTTCCTTAAATGGTCTCTAAGGAGGAACCTGATCTTCTCCTTTAGTAGGCTCAGGGTCTTCGTCCTCCCAGTCCCTGCAACTGCCTTTCTAGACTTGGGTGGCATGACTGGAGCACTTGCCATTGAGAACCCCGGCCTCCTCTTTGTCCAGTAGCCAACTCTCCTGTTTTCTTCCAGATAGGGCCAGCTTTATCCCTAGTCTTTCTTTTGCTTGTCAGTACCTCTAGAAGCCCTGCCTGTTATCCTTAGTATCCTACAGGAGAGGTTTTGCCTTACTGGGCACTGTTAATCCTGACTACAGTCACACATTTAATCTCTGAAGTATTGCCATATGGCTTTCAAACCACATCACAACAGATAAATTCCATCTTCCTGATCCTCATCTTCAACGTTTATGTGCAAATAGCTTACACAGTCAACTTTGCCTACTTTCTACACTTCATTTTTTCAGAGTTAAGTTGTATCAAAGCCATTTGACAGGAAAATAGGAAAAGTGTGGACTGTGGGCCATAGTCTTGAGCCATCAGCTCCTCTGGTGTGTCCTGTTTTGTGTCTTTTTGTCTTGGATTTTGTTGCAGTGGTGTGTCTAAGGAGGCCCACCACACTGGAGTGCTGCCAGATCTGCTCTGGCTGTAATGTCAGCCTGATGGTGGCTGTAGGTGCTGGAGTAATAAGAAGAACATGACCAGTTGAACACTGTATTTTAGTGTATGACCCCCTGCCAAGGCTGGACTATTGAAGACAGATGTTTTGTCTTTGGAATTGCAAAGTAACAAATGAAGAGAAGAAACTTAGTGAGAAAGTTGTGACAATGGCAACTCAGAGCCCAGAACAAAAAAAAAACAAAAAAGCCAAAAAAACCCAACGAAACAACAACAAAAAAAAGCCCCTTCCATCATAAACTCAGTTAAATTTTCAGAGGGCCAGAGGTGTTCCTGGTTGTAGAGGGAATGATGCAGTTATGACATCTTTTTCCCTGTGCCCACCCCTAGACAGAAGCAAAGTCTTCTCTTGCACCTTGATGAGCAAAACAGAAATTTAGAAAGGCATTTTTCAAGGCAAGGCAGGAATAGAAGTATATGCTGGTTATGAAGCTTCTAGAAAGTCAGACTGACAACTGATACATCTTGCCTTACTCAGCATCCTCCGGTCTTAGAATTATCCAATTCTGTTTGTAATATCTGAAAACACTGACAACAGAGCTTTGTGTTGGCCACACCATCAGGTTGATGGGCTTGAGCTGTACTTCTGTGCTGATACATCCAAAATGTGACAGGAGGAAGACAGCTGTGGAATGTGCACCAGCTGCCTGCACTGCTGGTTGTACACTCGTGTCTGATCTTGATATGTAGCCACTCAGCATAACCAGTCTATGGTAAAAGAAAATACTTCTGGAGCACTATAAGTCAAGAAAAATTGGTTTAAATTCCCAGTGAACTTTGCAAACAACATGCAGGGGAAGACCACTCTGTGATAGGCAGTAATTGCAATATTTCCAGGTGCCATTTTGTGGCGTTCTTGTGGCCAAGAATTATATATTCTGTGCACAAGAAAGCAGGAAAGCAAAACGGCAATGTCATTTTCCCAACTCATCAGGCAACTATGGCAGTGCAGTGTTCAATCTTGATTATAAAGAAGCTTCTAGAAAATGTGACTTGGGCATGTGTTATTTTCAAAGTGGATGAAAGCTTCCTTTCTCTGAGTTGGAGTTTGTTGTGTGTGTGAAAGATTACGGGGGTAAAAACTTTCCAAAGGGTGTGAGAACACCTCAGTTTATCTCCTGTAGATAGCCCATGGGGACAGTGTGTTTTTTATATACTTATTGTGTACTTGTGATGCCGTAGCATATGTAAGGACCTGTGATACAGACACAGTTCTGTAGCATCTGTGATCCCACAACTCCAGTGCTGCTCTAGTGCTCTTCCAGTGATGCTTTATTTTTACAAAAACATATGATGAATTTCTTTTGTCGTGCTCAGAACCACAGGAGTAATCTAAGTTGTGGTTCCATCCATTCAATATTTTATGAGAATAAGAAAAGTTGTTCTTAAAAGTGTGAGAGACTTACCTGTGTGAAGATCCTTCAATGATTCTTGAAATTATGAGCTGTTTGTTACAGAGGGTGAAATCAGGATCATGATACGTAAGTTTCTGGGTACTTGAATATAATTAATTGGATTGGGTTTTGTATGCAAAAGGATGTGCATCAGGTTATCCAAATGATGTTATAAGTTAGTCTTCTGTACCTCAGATATGAATAGCTGTTTAAGCTAAGTAAACAGTAGAAAATGCTGTCTAACCCCAGAGGTTAGAACCAAAAGTATATTTGAATAGGGAAGGGAAAATTTATTAAATTGGGACAGTTTTCAGGCTTTTCTCCATATTTGTCTAAGAATGAGTAAGCTTGTGGTGCACTTCAATACCTTCTAATACTTCTGAGGACAGTATTAGAGCCAAAAATAAAAGTAAGAGAAGAAATTTGAAGAAAAACGTAGTTACAAGCCTAGCCATCAGACCAAACTAGAAAAGTTTTCAGTTGCCTTGATGCCTGTGTGTAAAATACCATATTGTCCTAGTTTGGAGGAAAGGTGTCTGCTAAGAAAGGCAGGAACCTCTGTTTAAAATGGAGAATGTAAACCCTCTCCCTCCAAATTATTATAATTTTGAAATTAAGGGGCTCTCAGGCAAAGATATGGGAATTAAGAATAACAGTTCTTTACTAGGAAAATTAAAATAGAAATACAGTACTACAAAGAACAGACCCCAAACCCTGACAAAGTAAGAGTACAACCTGACACTCCGTCAGGCAGGGTGTTGGTAGCAGTCCCATTAAACGGTGGTTGCAGTCCTCTTGTAGTGACAGATGTGATTCAGTTGGAGCAGTGCTCCTGTAGAAGGTGCAGTTTCCCTCCAAAGGTCCAGTGATGATGTGGAAAAGTCTGGTTTTCGTCTCAAGTCAATGGAAAAAGGGTTCCCTTGGTGTCCCAAAATCTCAGTTTTTATCTTGGTAAAAGGCTTGGCTCTTCCCCCTGCCTTCAGCATCTCCCAATGGGATGAAGTACAGTAATTTCACTACTGTAAGGCTCACCCTTTTGACTAACACTTTCCCTCAAACCCGGAAGTGCACCTTATAGTCCGGTGCGCCTTATCTGATCTACAAAGTTTGGAAAATTGCAAACCCGGAAGTGCGGTCTGCAAACTGAGCCAGGACCCACAGGAGCTGTGGCCGTGCGGGGGGAGTGGGAACCGCTGGAGCCGCGGCCACCAGGCGGGGGAAACCAGGAACCAGCGCGGCCGCCGGGCAGGGAGAAGTGGGGGGAAGCGGCGCGGCCGCGGGGAAGCCCAAGAAGCGCCGCGGGAGAGTGCCGAGAAGCAGTGAGAAAGTGCTGTGGAAAAGCGGCGAAAAAGCGGCAAAAAATCGCGGCGAAAAAGCGGCAAAAAATCGCCATGAAAAGCGACCAAAAAGCCGCGAAAAATCGCCATGAAAAGGCGTTGAAAAATCGCCGTGAAAAGCCACCGAAAGGCGGTGAAAAATCGCTGCGAAAAAGCGTCAGAAAACGGCTCAAAATTGGTGCGAAAAGCTGCTGAAAAACAGCAAAAAATCGCTGCCAAAAGTGGCGTAAAAGCGGTGAAAAGTAGCAGCAAAAAGCGGCGAAAAATCGCCGCGAAAAATGGCAAAAAAGCAGTGAAAAACTTTGCAAATTGAGAAGCTGCCAGTAATTCGCTACTTTGTTGCACGCCGCGCGGCTCCTCACTGTAAAAATACAGTGTGCCTTATAGTCCAGTGCGCCTTATCTGAGCTATAAAGTTGTGACTCTCGGGGGGTGCGCCTTATAATCAGGTGCGCCTTATGGTCGTGAAATTACTGTGATTTTATCAGTCACACAGTGGGACTCAATGGGCCATTAGCAGAAAATGACTCCCTGAAGGAAGGATGGGGGGTGCAAAGATAAAGAACAATGCCCAGCCTGGTTTCTATGGATCGCCCATTGGCAGAATATCTCCCATGGAGATAAGGATCACTGCCCCGCCTGGTCAAAACAGATGGCGATAGAATAGATACTTTTGCTCACATCCTGTATTGCAAACCAAGACACATATTTTATCCAAAGTTTTGATAGCGGGAACTAACATCTGTGGAGCACAGGCTCAGATGCTTTAAGGTCTGGGAGCCTTGTACTTTGTGAGAGTTCCAGAGCCCTGAGGCAGGTAACTGCCAACAAGTCAAAATTTCATGTTGGGCAGAAGGCTGGAAAGAAGGCTGTCTTTTGGCTTTGTCACAAAAATCCTATTCTATGAGGGTTTATTGATTCATGCAACTAAACATTATTCAGCCATTAACATGTAAATCTTTCAAAGTGCAAGGAATGCTAAAGCATGTAATTGGTGATGTAACTTTAAAAGTATTTTTTCTTTGTTTGCTTTCTCTAGAGCCCAGTGAAGATAAATCAGATCAGCCTGGATGAAAGTGGAGAACACATGGGTGTTTGCTCAGAAGATGGGAAGGTACAACAAATCTATTTATATATTTTATGAGGTAGTAGGTAGTCCTAGTATGACACTAGGATAATTGTGATAACCTGTGGAGTTGTTTCCTGCATTTAGCACCATTACTTTGACCATACATTTTGAGAACTGAACTCACCTTTGAATACTCAAAATTAAAGTCAAATATATTTTGCACAAGTGTGCTGTAGGAAAAGTATTTACAAGAATGTCAATAATGTAACTGCTATTAAGCTGATTAACAGCTGTGACAGGAGGACATGTCAACTTAATCATTACTGCTGTGCCAGTTATACTTCACTGACTATTCTGCTGTTCCTGCAAGACAGTAGTTTAATGCCTTTCTGCTATAAATCCACAAAATTGGATTTTGGGGACATGATTTCTGTGGGCTGGTGGTTTTCATTTTCACACACTTTATGAATGTTTCTCTTGAATTACAGAATCTTTTGATAAACAATCATAGTTTATCAGAAGAATAAAGTGTCTTACAAAAGCCACATTAAATAAATGTAAAATCAATATATGTACAGTTTCCTAAAAAACTGACACCTACTTCCTTGACTGAGGACATATATCATTTGTGTAGCGTATAACTAACAATTATCAGTGCTCCTCTGGAATGTTGAGCTGTGACATTTACTGGTTTTGGTGATTGATTTTCCAGTTACGAGAATGTCTTTTTGTTTTTTCAGTCGATGACAGTATTTTCTAATGTTGGTTTACAATGGTAAAATTCAGATGCACAGAGTGTATTTAGGCTTCTTTTTTAATATAGTGCCCATATATAAATGGAGGGTATTAACAATCATTTAAATAATTTCTCAATGTTCAGTTTACTTACTCAGGAGATAATTTCTTACACAGTAGATTTGGGGGAGGAGAAGTGTACATAATCCTAATGTTGCTTTCAGTAGAGGTTCTTTAAATTAAAATACAGCTGGATTTTGCAATAGGAAAAATGAGGAAACAACCTCTTTAGACTGTGTGCATTTGGGTTTTTTCATTCCAAATTTCTTTTTTCCCTCAACAGGCAGGCAGATAGTTTGTGTAGCCAGGCCTTTTATTTCTGAGAGATATCTTGATATCAGTATCTTGACACAATAATTAGGGTACTAGTGCCTATCAAAGTGGTTGTAGAATTTTACATCCTGTGTGAAACACCACAAGAGTATCCTATTTGTCTAAGCAAGATAAGGCAAAGGTCAGTAATTTTGCAAGCTAATAAAAATGTTGAGCTAGCATTGTTGGTTTAGGTTTTCCTTTGGTGTTGGGAGCAAGCACTTGCTGTTGCTGTAAGGGCTCCTCAGGTGTGGATGACTAATAATCCTAATTAATCAGTAATCCACTATGCTGCAGTGAGACTGCAAGCCATACATATTTTTTTTCATATAGTAAATTAATATAATATATACCTTTTTAATTTCAGAAATACTGAAAAACCCACAATCCCTGCTCTGGTTTGACTCTGAAAAGACTTCAATTCTTTAAATGGTTACTTTATCTTCATTTAGTGAAATAGCTATTGTGGATCCAGTGTGTGACATTACATACTATACAAGGCAGTCTAAAATACAGTCCCACGGCCACAGGGATGGAGTATCACAGGTACACTTATTCAGCATCTCATATTTGCATTCGTAGAGTTCAGGGACATTGGTGCTTCACCATATCCTACACTTGTGAAAAACTCATCTGGAAATTTGAAAGATATGGATATTTTAGATTTTCCACATGATCCAGAAAGGTTTGTGTCTGTGAAATTATCCACTCGTAAAATTGATTAAAATACATACTTTTATGTTGTGCTACTGTATAAGAAAATGGCAGATTCCCAGCCAGATAATGGAGTACTTCTAGGTTCTGATCATAGCAAAAGTGTAACTTTCATTCCTTATAGCTCTTTCCTTATTACACTGGGAGTGTTGATATTGTAAGAAGTTAAAATACTTGTACAAGTAGTTACAAAGTCTTTATTAACTTGATTAAATGTGTAAAAGTGGTGAAACCCTTTTTAAAAATAAGGGGGGAAAACTGTTAAGCAGTAAAGTAAAACAGTCTAGTTTTTTTTAAACAATTTTAAACAAAAAAGCAGATGTGATGAAGAGGCCTGGGAATTATGAGTCAGCTGCAAGTATATTCTAACAGTTAAAGAAGAGATCTTCTCTTTTGTAATAAGTAGAGTGCATTTTCACATATCAAAGTAGATCCAATATGATAGAGATGGAAACCATTTCTTTTCTTGAGGGAAGGCCTTATGATGAAAACATCCTCCTCATATCTCCTCATTTGATTTATTTTATTTTAGTACTTTTTTCTGACTCCCAGACTAGATTTGATCTAGTTGTATAGACTGGAGGGAGAGCACAGAAGCACAGTAAAATTTTCTAGCCCTCTTCTTGACAGTCAGCATCCAGACCCAATGTCAAAACCTGTCGCGTGCATGTGATAAAGGTCCAACAAATGTTTTGGGAGCCGCTTGCAGCTTTTCTGTACAACACATTTGGTTCTTTGAAAACCTTCCTTTCTAATGAAGTCAGCTGCAACTGATCACCACTGACATGGAAAGGAGCAGAAATCATAACCAACACCAGCCCTCTAGTCTAGCTGTTGGGTACTGAAATGTTAAGGTTTGTAAGAGAATTTTGGTGGTCAAATAAATAGAACAGGAAACAGATTTACATCTTCAGAATTGTGGAGATGTTTAGATTAGTTTTGTGTTAGTTTTGTATGTAGTTAATTGTATGCTATCTTGAAAAATCTGGATTTGACTCCCAATTTTACTAAAGCTTCCATGTCATTTTAAAGGAGAGTCTAATTGGCATCCTTATTCTGGCTTGTAACTTTTTTATATGAAGACACATAAATTATATTGAAAACCCATGTGCTTGAATGTTTTAATGTCATCTCCAATGCCTATAACAACATTGATGTTAAGAATATCCATGAGAAGTATTACATTGATAATTTTTCAAGAAATGTGACTTGTTTTCCTGCCTTTTGATCACTGAAGGTTGGTTACTTCCACACGTGGAAGTAAAGAAGCAGCTAAGTCTGCAGTGGTGGGTTCTCGATATTTAAAATCAGACAGGACTATAAAAATGTAGTGGAATCATAAAATCCTTTTTCCAGCTGCCTAAGAGCATCATGAACAGAGTGGGCATGGAAAGTAGAAATAGATAAATCCAATATAGGTTTGTAATAGCAAAAGAATCACTTCCTTTCTGAAGAATATGAGACATTAAGAAGTAATAAACTGTTAGATTATGTCCCTGGAGTAACCATGATAACATGTAATTTTTGCAGAATTGTTTTTTCCTCTTAGTTCACTCCATTTTGTTGTCATACTGTAAAAGAAATATCATATTGCCATATTCAGTGATATATTAGGAAAATGTTCAAGACACTGTTGCTAATTTTGATTAATTACTTTTAATTTGAGATGCTTGTTTTGTAATTTTTGAAGATTCTGCTTTCACAGAATTTGTAGTGTTGTTTTAACCTTGTATTTTCCTTTTTTTTCTCCTTTTTTTCTTCTGTCTTATTTTCTCTTACCTCTTTTTCTTACTTTGTGTAGACTGTTGTATTGAATATGATGTGCCAACTGATGAAAACAAAAACCCAGAAAGCAAAATCCTCTAGACATCAGCCCAAAGGTTTTCTAGGCTTACCGCCAGGTCCAATTCAAATACAACCCTTTGGCTGGCTTACATAATCACAGCTTTGTGATACATCTCACAGTCTCCAAATATTGATTTTTCTAATCCTTTGGAGCAGTAGCTCAGCCCTACACAGTGCATTCAGAAGTATTTTTAAAGCATGTTGTTAGAGGCAGTATATTCGCTAATGAGTAATGGACTGAGCTGATAATGCTGCTTATGAGATGTATCCAGGAGACAAGCTTGAAAGGAAAATGAGGTGGTTGGAGATGTTTTTAACTTCACTGGGACTGCTGAACTTTGAGCCGCTCTAAGGATGTCCTGGTTCCTTGCTGATGGCTTAGTTCCTCTTGTAGTTTCCCTGAAGTTTAATATTTTCAATCTGTCTTCTTGACTGTCTGCAGGAATTTAGGGGTTCTTGTGCTCTAAATTGACCTTCATAGAGCAATTAAGCCTCACTTTTTGTGGCCCATTACTGATATTTACTGACTTTATTCTTCAGGTATTTTTCTAAAGGTATTTATATTTTCCCATTACTATTATTTTTTCATTTTTTCCCCTGAAGGAATCAGGATGGGAAGAAATAAGGTTAGAAGATCTTTTAGAACTTTTGAGTCCAATGCTTAAGATCCAGAGTTGAGTTACTGAAGGGATTACCTTTTCCAGAAAAGTTTCCAGAAAATAATAAGAGCCTGTCTGAGACCCTTCTTAAATAGATTTGCTGTCAGATACATTTTCTCACTGATCACTCCGCAAGATGCTCTTTTTTCTCCCTTCTTCCAGTGGTGTCCATCCCTCCTCAAATGAGTTTGTTTCAACAGCTTCTGACAGTGGGTGGAGATCTCTTAAATACATAATGAAAAAGCAATCCAATTATTATTCTTTCTTGGAACCATATTTAGTAAATCAGTTACTAATTCCTGGCCATAAATCTTCAACCCTGTTTTATTCCTAAATTCTGCAGGAGCTGGGTTATCAATTGTCTCATCTGAGAATTAGGAGAGGGAATATTTATTGAATGAGGAGACCTGAGTCCAAAAGAGGGCTGTACTTAAAAAAATCTTGAGAGACCTTATTCTGTAATCATATAATCTGAGTCTAATAATATTTTATAATGACTTGATATAGCTGTGTATTTGTTCTGAACTAAAGGCAAGGAAACATTTTAAAAATCTGTCAATCTGTTCATTCTCTTGACAGTAGAAACTTTTTTTTTTTAATTTGATATTGACACTTCTTCAGATGTATTAATTTTGATAGATATTCTGATTGCCTATGGTTGCAACTCCACTGCTGACTGTTAAATATACTGGTACCTCAATATAAATGAGAAGGGAGGAATCTTCAGAGAAAGACATTTCCAATGATCATGGAATAAAACAAAATAACACTGTATGCACTTGGAAGGAGGAGGGGATACCTAGAAATATATAGAACCTGGATTTCAGGCTGGTTTTGCTTTATTGTCACAAATTTCTTTTCTTATGTAAACCCTGTATTGCTTGGAGGGAAAAAAATCCTACCATTCTTTCTCAGAAAGGAAGAAATTTTAATTTATTTTCTCTCAAATGTTATTCTGTTGCATTTACCATAGTTAGGTTGCTATCTGTTGAACAGATTTGATCAGCCTAAAGCAAAAGGATCTTATTGTTTTTACTGTGATTGTAACAAAAAAAAAGGGGGGAAAAGATTCATAAAAGTACTTCTGTACTGCTGCAAATATTAGAGATACGTCACACTAGAAGACCAAGCCATATCAATTAGCTGTGGATTGTTAATTGGGTCTTCCTTTCCTTTAGGAAAAAGGTTGTCACTGTTAGCATTCAAATTAATCTTCTTGTTGTTAGGTTTTTGCTTTCAGTGTTAATTGTTCAGTGTAAACTAGGTAAATAATTTGGGTTTTTCAATATACTTTTTCAGGTGCAAGTGTTTGGATTATATTCAGCAGAAGAGTTTCATGAAACGTTTGACTGTCCTATTAAAGTAAGTGCTTGTTTTAATCTTTAGTAATTGGGGTGGTGTTGTCTTAAATAACAGAAAGGTCACATTCAATCTAAATTAAGAGGGGAATACCACTTCCTTACAATGTTATTCAAGTCACTAGAAAATAGTTTTCTGTCTCACTATAAAAGCTTTTGATCTGGTTAGGTAGGAAGAAAGCCAATCTTGGTTTTGGAAGAAGTATTGTTGTGTTTTTCAAATACAAAAGGGAAAGTGAAAGAGAAATTGTCCTGTTCCAGGTGTTACCATCTCAACATATTTCTTTGTAGATTTGTGATACAAATCCTGAAGGTTCTGCTAAATACGACGTCAATATTTTGCAACCAGTTCATATCCATTAAATCTGCCTTAATATAAGGCAGTGATGTACCCTATCTAAAAGGAAAACTTGAGTTTGCTTTAGAAAAGTAAGTCTGCCTGGCTGTTGAAAAAAGGACTTCTGCTAGATGTATGGAAAAATCTAGTACTTTTTAGCGAGAAACATTTCTTACAGGAAAAAGACAACGTGGGCAAATGTTTGCATTTTGCTGCTTGGGGTCTTCCATGTTGCAGCTGCTCTTTAGGGTGTGGGGGAAAGGAATGAGATCATGAAGTTTTCACACATGCCAGATGTGACTCATTCACCTCCTAGGGCTTTTACTGCACCTACAATTGGGTCCTCACACTTGATGTGTAACACATAAGGGAAAGAGTCTGTGTCAGATGCTGCGGTGTTGTCATCTGACAGGGCTGAGGTATGTGTGCACTTTAGGCAGGGCCCAGACCAGATTTAATTGGGGTAACTATTCCTCAGAGCAGACCTGTTCTGTTTGGCCCTGATTCTGCAGCCTGCTGTACAGGAAAGTAGCTATTCAGTGTAACATGGCCCTCAGTGTCACTGCTTGTCATGCAACATATAATATGAAGAATTCTCTTCTAGGAAAAACAAACAAATGTCTGAAACAGCTAGGCTTTACTTCAGAGAAAGAACTCAGCTGTAATACTGGATAATTGACAAAAGGCCATCTAGTTTAAAAAGTGATGTGATGCTTCATGTAAACTCTTATTTAAGCCACAATCCTCTCTTTCCTCCTTTCCCACCACTCCCAGATTGTTGCTGTTCATCCTCATTTTGTAAGATCCCACTTCAAGCAATTTGTAACAGGAGGAAAAAAGGTAAGCATTCATAATGGACTTTGGCTACCTTTAAATAGCTCTTTGATATAGCTCAGAAGGCTATGTATATTACTTTTAACCTAGAACAAAGACTTCTGCTTTTTTCCTTCTCTTTATGCATTGTATTCTAAAGCACTGTTAATTAAAAGTGATTTCAGGGGGAGAGAAAGTGTGCTTTTTATGTTAAAAACATGTTGCAACAAGTTGAAATTCAGAGTAGAAATACCATTCTGTCTACATAGCCTGAAAAAAAAAATTATGTTTCCTAGGCCAGAATTTTTCCATTTTAATTTGTTGAAGTGGGAGCAGAAATTAGGCCTTAAAACTGATCTTTTACAAGCATGTTGATCTTGGGTTACCTGTGGGTGATTTTTTGGAGTGGGGTATTGTTTGTTTGTTTGTTTGTTTGGGGTTTTATTTTAAGGAAATAAACCCAAGTATCTTTATCAGCTCTTGTTCATGATAAGGGGATTTGTTGTTTTTTTAAGAAAGAACTGAGGGGAGTTCCTGGTATAGTAGAGCTCACAAAACTTGTATCTCTAGGTGTTCTTCTATTTGGATTCAGTTGGTGTTTTAAATGTGCATTAAATGTCTTATTAGTGTAGAATATAATTCTGGCTTCTAGATTCCAGGTCTTACAGGGTCTTACATTGCATATTTTCAGTCAAAATACGAAGTTTTATTTGGAACAGTTTCTTGAATTCATGGAATTTTCTGTTGCCTTCTCTTATGAATTAAGGATGAACAATCCTCACAAATGCATCAAACCAAATGCCATTGCTCTCTCCTACCAGCATGTAAGAACTACAGGCTTTGAGTGCTGAATACATCTTAATTTTCATTAACAGTTCAATATGTTTCAAAGCATAGCTGTGTGCTTTATTTATTTAAGTGGTGTGTATGCTTGACAGGTTTTTCTGTCTGGTAGGAGTTGGTGTTGTCCTTAAAATAATGCACAGTCAGTGTGTGTCTGTGTCAGCCACCAGTTTGTGAGGCTTTTTAGTGCTGATAAAAGGGGCATGGAAAGAGAGAAGCAAGGAATTAATAGACCAGGGTTCCGTCAGGTGGTAGAAGATCTTGCATTCACCTGATGCCGAACAGAAAAAAAACATCAGGGAGTTAACACATTCTCTTTGGTTATCTTTGATTACTTGACAGGTTGTTTTATATTCTGTCCTCTGGGGAATGGTATACTCATTCTTAATACATTCATGCTTTGCTGAGGAACTTTCCTCCTCAGAAAAACTTTAATTGGCATCTTAACGTAAGGTATTTAGCATTGAAACAAATGTCCCTTGACACCTGTAATTTGATTTTATTGGTACAGAAAACCAACAAATAAAAGCTCTAGCCTTGTGGTAGAAACCTTTCCCCTCTTCTTTCCCCCAAAAGGAGCATGCATACTTTGATAAAAGCAGCAACAAAATGCTTTTTGAAAATTTAAGAAGCTAAATTCCACCTACTAATAAAACTACTTTTTTTTTCTTTTTTTTTTTTTTTTGCTTTTTCTGAACATTTACACCTCTTCTTAACTATAAAGCCAAAGTGTAGTATGGAGGCAGCAGGCACAAGAACACAAGAGTGAGGAGAAGCAGGCTGAAGCACACATGCTCAGGCTGTGGACCTCGCTGCTCTCTCCCTGTGTCTGGGGATTGTGCCTACTTAAGCAAAGTTAAGCAACCAAGGTGAGCTCCTGGGAGAGGAACAGGTCCTCCTCTGCTTCCTGAGGTCTGTGCACTTCTAGCCTTTGCATGTATACAGTGACTTCATCCCTGATAGCTGGCAGTGGTGGGAGGCGTGTTGCCTGTTGTCCTCGTCCACACCAAGGCGATGGTAACAGTAATGAGTATCTTCAGTTTGGATCAAACTTAAAAGAAAAGCTTTGCTTAAAGCTCTCATGCTATGCTCCTTGCCTGAGGTGCATTAAAAAACCATAGTGTGCATCATGTGAGCTCTTAATCCAAAGGCTTGCTGGGTCTGTCTGTGTTTTTGCTTTCTGGGAATGATGACATTATGCATATAAGCATTTTTAAAGCTGAGTGGTGTTTTTTGTTTGCTTCTCCTTTATGTTTTTAGAAACTTATTCTTCATAACAATATAAAATATAAAAAGTACATTAGTATAAAATACATTTTTCAGTTCAAAGATCAACTCAGGGCATTCTGGAAATGTTCAAGAGACAGAAGGGAGAAAAAACCCTAGTGACATGCTTCAGGGATGCACAGTACAGGTTCTCAGTTCCCTACACAGGTGTATGTCTGGAACTTGGGTGAATTGCTATGTAATGCTGGGATTTGTTACATCTTAGAAGCTCAGCCTGACCTAAAGCTGACTTAAGAGCAGTGCTCCCTGGGGTAACTGGGGTAATCATTGTGAATTGTTGTAAGCTTAACTCTACTGTGCTAGTGTTTATATGGTTGCTTAACTTTGCTTAAGTAGGCATGTAGAGAAGCTTTCCTCTAAAACGTATTATGAACTAATTAAATTGTTTACTTATTAAAGCACTAGTTTTTAAAAGAAAAGAACTTCTGTTAAGCTTGAGATGATATTTTGGGTTGGTAAAGCTTATTTCACCCCTTTTCCTAAGTGAATGAATATTATCTGTGCCTAGAAATAAGTACTGTGGAAATTGTCACTATTGCAGTGAGAAGCAATAGGTACTGTACTAAAAGGAGGTGCTTCTCTATTCCCCTCCTTATCTCTGCAATTAACTGCAGCACCACAGCATCATGGTAACCCTGAAATAATAATACTGTATATTGTAAATAACAGGGCATATCTGTCCAGAGCAGACAATAGAGCTTCAAAGCAAGGGAAAAGACAAATAATGTGCTATTGAAGGCCATAACCTTCTACCTTTTAAAAAAGGGTCTAATCTCAAAAAATAACAGGGTAAAAGCCAACTAAATGAGGGTGCTAAAGCTGAAAACAAGGTGTTCTTGATTTAACTCTTAGAGTGCTGGTCTTTCCCAATACATCAACTAAATGAATGTTTTTGTGAAGTCTAAGTATCCATTATGTCATGAGGGTTAAACAGACAGAACTAACAAAGAAAGAAGACTAAAGATTTTTTTATTTCCAAAGTCAAGGTATCAGCTACTGTGACTTACATAAAGATAACTTCAGGAGAGCAGGACAGCTATCCTCTCTTGACAGAGACATCATCCCTATTAACGTCAATAACTAGGTACAAAGGCTTTTGTAATGAAACTCTGAGGAGAGTGAGTCCTCTGAAGTGATAGAGTCACTCTGCTGAATGTCTGCTAATGAAGGGGTTTTTTGAGTCTTCTCTACCTAGCATGGTAGTGGGACCCAGCACAAATTAAGCAAATGTATACTGAAGTATAGTAGTAGAATATTCCATATCATAAAGAATTGGGTCTCCTCATTTGCCTAGGACATACATTTTATATAATAAGTATTGATTTGCATATCGAATCTGAAACATTTTAAGGGATAGAGAAACAAAATAAAACTGCAGATTTACCCTGTGACTGTCAACAGTCTCATCTCTCTTTATCTATCAGTGTCTATATCTACATAGTATATTCATGGGGTTTTTATACATATATATATGTTGAAAATATATATATAAACATTTTTAATAGTGTCTGTGTTTCTTTTGGTGCAGAAGATACACTGTAAGAACTGGTTTTCAAATACAGATGTCTGATCATGTTTTATCCTACCAGAATTAACATTTAAACATATCAATGCTTGTGCTTAAACATTAGACTCTTTTTTCTTTGTCTTTTATAAAAGCAGAGAGAACTTAAGTGTTACCTGAGGCAAATTTCTCATTTAAAAAAACAAAAAAAACAAAACTATATCAGTGTCAGAATTCTGGACCCATGCTAACTCTTGCCTGAAACACGAAACAAGACAATCTAAATTCCTTTCCACTCCAGGTGGATCAACAACGTATGCGAGAAAGGATGGTGATTGCAAACAGTGCACAAATAGAAAGAGAAATAGCATTCTTGGGGATCTGTGACTGCTATTAGGAGTAGCAGAATTTGTATGTTAAAGTCAAGTCTGCCAAGGAATGTCTCAGACACTTTTTTTTTAATTGTTGCTTTTTAGTGTCAGCAGTTGCACTTTGCGTGGTGAATAAGTAGATGACCTTACCTCTGAACTCTATGATATGTACTTCATAATAACTGGACTACTTTGACAAATTATTAAATTGTCAGGATGCTGTTTGCAGCACAGTCCATTTTTAGAAAGCAGATAGTCAGCTGTTCGGCATTATGTTGGGTAGAAGAGTACCAGACAAGAAAGGCAGATTGCTTTGTAAGCTATAAAATGTCACTCAGTAAATACTCAAAGGTCTGATTTGAGTGAAGAAAGAGTAAGTACTGTGGCAATTTCTGTCCATGCTTTGGATAATTTACCATAAGTAGGAAACAAACTGTAGCAGCAAGCAAACCACAATAAACTGGTCTGCGATTTCCCTGCTGCAATGTATAATGCCTAGATGTATCCCATATTATTGAGACTTGTAATGTGTCCTGTTTGTTTAATAAGCAGCTTTCTTTTCTTTTTTCTTTTCTTTTCTTTTCTTTTCTTTTCTTTTCTTTTCTTTTCTTTTCTTTTCTTTTCTTTTCTTTTCTTTTCTTTTTCTTTTTTTTTGCTTGCATTTCTTCTTTATGGGTATTTGGATATGCATTTCTTCTTTATCGCTAAAACAAAAATGCTCCTTGTGCTGTAATAAATTTGGTTTGTGTAAAGCAAATGGATCATAGTCCTATGTGCTTGTAATCTATAGTTGTGTGTTTTACAAATGTCTGTGTAGAATATTTTTTTCATTGCCTGAGGTGGTAAGCAAAGAGGATCTAAGTATATGAAATGTGTCCCTCTGCCTGCAACACTGCAGGATTTGCTTTTCAAGGTGTTAATTCTGTAGCTCTTTGTGAATAAGCAACAGCTGGAATGTGGCAGCTGAGTTATTAAAAGTGAAGCCTAATAAAAGTCCTGTGGCATTTGTTTGTATTAAACATCTCAACATTTCCAGCTTCTCTGCCCATGAACTACGGAGTAGCTCCAGTTTCATCTCTCACTGTTGCCATCACTTACCTCCCGATGCTGCTGTCTGCCTCTGCCTCCTTGCTTGATTTCCCTTGACTGCACTTGCTGCCCTCCTCTCTGTTCACACCCCAGCTCCTTAGACAACATTTTGTGACGAAATCTTGAAAGCTCATCTTCAGCTGAAAGCTTGAGGCTTACATTATTCTCTGCCTTGTTTCAGCTCATCCAGTCCATCGTCTGTTTCAAACACAAAGTATAATTTTTTATTGTTGCTCTATGTTTGCCTAGGGATGAACTATTAAAGAGTAAGTCTTCATGCTGCATGCTGTTCTGTGTTAGTCTCTGGTAGCTGTTAATCTTGGCTGTGCCTGTAAATATTGGTTTTATTCTGAAAACAATAAATAGCTGTAGTGATCACTTGTAGCCATAGACATAGCATTTTAGATTTTTGTGGTCTTGCCTTGCTGAGGCGGAAGTGGTGGCTGGCAACAAAACACAGGACAAATGCCACAGGTAGGCTCATCTTAACACTTAGACAAAGAACAGGGCTAGGAAATTACAGGGACCTTTTTCCTAACTTTTTTTTTTTGTGAAATAAAAACTAATCCAACAGTTCTGCAGTAGGGAATGGAAAAGTGGCTCTTCAATTACAAATTGAAGTCTTAGGCCCTTTTTTCTTCACTTCACTAAAACTTCTTCAAATCTTTACACAGAAGGTGCTATGTTGAAAAAAAGTAGTGATGCTGGGCATCATTAAATGTGTGTTTTCTTTGAAATTTCTGTGAGAACATCCATCCTTTTTTTCAGTATATTGAAGCTAGTAATTGGTAGTGAGAATAAATTAAATTGAATTACTTCACCATTTTGATACTACCAAAGTTGCAATTCTTCATCTTTTTGTTCAGAGGATTGGGAATTCCTGTACATAGTTTATGACCAAGATTACATGTACAGTAATTTCATGACTATAAGGCGCACCNTTTTGACTAAAATTTTCCCTCGAACCCGGAAGTGCACCTTATAGTCCGGTGCCCCTTATCTGAGGGACAAAGTGGCCAAAGTTACCAACCCGGAAGTGCGAGCCGCAATGGGGAGTGGCCCCACGGCAGGGCCGGGCTGCAA
>PYHW01009642.1:558526-602265 GCA_013186435.1 Turdus rufiventris
CATCCCCACGGACGCCGCACGGAGCGGCAGCGGCCATGCCCCGTCTCCGCGGACACCGCATGGAGCTGCGGAGGCCATGCCCCGCCCCGGGGATGACCCACGGAGCGGCGGCAGACATACACAGGCTGGCCCAGGGGCCAATGGCTGCTGGGTTGAGGCGGGGCTTCAGCCAGCAACCGCGCAGGGGAGCTGGGGGCGGAGCCTCGCTGCAAAAGAAGGTGCGCCTTATAGTCCGGTGCGCCTTATCTGATCTACATGTTGCGAATTTTGCTGGCTGTCGACGGGTGCACCTTATAGTCCGGTGCGCCTTATGGTCGTGAAATTACTGTAATTAGTGTTAATGCTAATTGCATGACAGGCTCCAGTAAGTCCAAGCACTCATCTATTCTCTTCAGTGAATGCACTCTATTTTAGAGTTTTGAGCTCTTTTTAATGTCGGTTAATCTTTTGTTAGTGAAAGATATAAAGATACAAAGAGATGTATTCACTAATCCAAGAGAAATATATCCACTTATTTTTAAAACCAAAAAGTGTCCTGCTCCATCCTTTTCTCTCATATATTTCAGTGTGTCATTTTTCTTAATGATATGGTGGACAATCATAAGCAATTAAGAAGACTCACAAAATAATTAGTGAGCTAACAGAAGATTGCAATGTAAAATGAAACAGTGTAGGTGGGGACCTTGAAGCTAAATGTTATTTTATTTTAATAGTATTATCAAATTGCAGTGCATGCAAGATACACTGGAAGAGTGTTCTAAGCACAACTGTATTGTATGTAACAAAGGACTAGCAAGTTTTATAAGAGCAAATGAAAAACGGGGAAAACGAATTCTATTGCAGAGAAGCCAAGAAAGTGGGACTTTGGCTGCTGTTGAAATATAAGTACTGTGAATGCTGACTACCGTAATATAGGATTTATGGCAAATAAAGTCCTAAAATATTTTTCCCCTTCCAAAAAGAGCGGGAGATAGCAGGAAGAAACCCTTCAGAAACTGTGGATTTCTTCTTACAAGTCTTCTTTTGAAGTTTTAAATTACTTTCTGGTATGATAAACATTTCAATGTGGAGAAAGAAAGGAAGACTAAGAAAGAAATTAGGTTGCTTATTATGAGAGAGATGTCTTCAGTAGACAACAGCTCCAAAACACATAGGAAACTTGTGGGTTCACAAATCCAATTTCCATTGCTCTAAGAAATAGTAAACAAATCGCATTTATTTCTGTGTGTATGTATATCAGTAGCATGCAGATAATTGCACTGAAGATAACTTCGTTAAGCATGTTTAGAGATTTTATATTATTTTTTGAAACCACAGTATGGAGTGACCTTTGACCTCAGTGTTGGACCTATTTCAGTTGCTGGTTTGAAACGGGGAATGACAGGGTATTGCAGTGATTCAGATTCACTTTCTGTCCTTATTATAGGTGATACCAGCCTATATTGTCTTCTACTACCTTGATCTGATAGTTTGTGTTCTTAGGGCTGAGCATAGACAGAGGATTTTTCAAATTAACTTCTCTCTTCATTATCTTCTGAGTTTTTTCTCAGATCACTTACCTTTCCTTGCAGTTTGTTACTCAGAGTCACTAAAAAGCATGATGTTCACAAACCTTGAATAACAAAAAAAGATACCAAGTGTCATACCAAGTTTGCTCTGGATCTTGAATATAGTAAATTAATGTAAATCACAATTCAGTCACAAGCAGAAAAAATTCCAGTACAATTAGTATAATTGGCTTCAGCTAGGTTTAACATTTCACATCATCTACATCTGTTTTTGGAGCTTTGTCCAGGAAGTCTCAATAAAAATACCATGTATTTTGCTGCTGTCTTTATTGGATGGTATTGAAAGAAGCATCCAAGCAGCAGTTCTTCTTCTGTCCAGCTTCTCCTTAGGTGTTAGTAAACTAGGAACAAAGTAATTTTCAAGTCTGGGTCAGCACAGCACTTAGTTTTTACATCTTTAGCATCTGAGTGGAGATCATTTGCTTGGACTGAGGGCTGCTCCTATGCTTGAAATCTCCCTAACAGTCTTCTAATGGAAATCCCTCCATATAGCACTGACTTATGGGCATAGATGTTGCACTGCTTTCAGTGCCTTGCCCTGGTAGCTGTAAAATAACATATTCTGTGAGAACTACTGAGTAGCCTTTTCATATGAAGGGAAAAAATCTATTATACTGTCTAAAAGTTGGGTCTTCATGTGACCTATGTAAAGGACACAAAATCACTTTGCTTGAGTTAAAAGTTTGATGTCTGCAGTGCAATTCACACAAAAATTTCTCCACAGACTATCCTACCTAGTGCTTGCTTTAAACTCTTGGAGAAAATATTTGTCTTCTGGTGCCATCTGGCGGCTTTGGGAGAGAGAGGCAGCCTGATAATTGCCATTAAAATCTCATATTTTGCTAAAAGATCTTATTTGAAACAACTGGTGTCCCAACACTTGATGTATTTATCCAAATACAAGTGGTGGGAAACCATGTATTAAAGGGTGCATACAGCTGGATCTTAGGAAATATTAGCATGAAGAGTACTCCATTTGGGTTTTAGCATGGTAGAAATGCTTGCAGGCAGCTCTTTCACACCTTCCAGTGTCAGGTGTGAGCTCAGATTCAGGTTGTGCAAATGCTTATATGTGGGTATACTCAAGCAAAAGTTGGCAGGAGTACTACTTTAGAGTATGATCTCTGTAGATGCTTCAGCTTCTTACTTAGGTATCCCTCTAGGTACTGCACTTTGCATCTCTCAGAGTGATTTCCTGTAATCCCATTGAATAACTTAATGAGATATACAGTGTGGTGGCTAACATCT
Source organism: Turdus rufiventris (assembly GCA_013186435.1). NCBI lineage: Eukaryota > Metazoa > Chordata > Aves > Passeriformes > Turdidae > Turdus > Turdus rufiventris. The sequence continues at coordinate 561,343 of PYHW01009642.1, forward strand.
GGTCTGGAGGCTCACAGTTATAAATAATGCTAATTATAAATTTATAACTGAAATAGGAGTAATTCTTTAACTACTTTAATTATGTAACTTGACCAGTCAGGGCCCTTGAGGAGCAGGTCTTGACCAGTTAGCCAGGTGGCAACTAATTCAGGCAATCAGGACTGACCGTGCAGACTTTCAAAACTATATAAGGGGAACAGCACTCAGTAGAAGTTGGCTGTTGGCACATGAGCACAGAGTGTCGTGTTGTGTCGTTGCATCCGTCTCTACTGCATCGATACAGATTCAGAATATTCTGATTTGGAAGGGACTCATAAGGATCATCAAGTCCAACTCCTAAGTGAATGTCCCATAAATAGATTAAACCTGCAACCATGGCATTATTAGCACCTTGCTCCAAGCAGCTGATAAGGACTGTCTTTCTGTGCAGGCTTTCTGCATATAGTTAGGCTTTTCTTTACTGCTGAAAAGCATCTCATAGCATCTCTTATGCATTTAGATATTCTTTAGTTACCTTCTTTAGTTGCAGAACATGAGATTACCAATCACACAAGTTTTACAATCAGCAGCACTTGTGGTACAGTGCAGTTTGCACATGTGGGACTAAAACACAGCATCTCTAGACCCCTGTGGAAGGCTATGTAGTTCCGCATGGAGCCAACCAAAAGGTCACAAGCTTGGGGATCTTTTAATTTTCTTTGCCTGCCTGGTTTTTTTGGAGGGAAGGAACCTATGACAAGATTAGTGGATCTCAAGATCAGTGAGGTGACCTGGTTTCTTTACCAGTTTTCTGAAGTGTTGTCACTAGTGGTGTAGACTAAGGTTCTGAAATACCTTAATTTCTTTATCTTTAAGAGGTAAATAATTGTACTTACTGTTCTTTGGAGAAACTTGATGAAAGGCCTTCTTATTAATATTATTAAAATTAAGAGGAATTCTGTAATATGCAGCATGCTCAATGTATGTTGATTGTATTTGCTTTTGTTTTGTGATAGGTGTGTATTTTTCATTGCACTTAAAATCCAGAAAGAGTAAGGGATAATTAAGAAAAAAATAACTTCCATGTCTGTGTACAGTACTTTGTCACAGAAATACTGATTGTTGCACTTCTTTATAGTTGCTGTTATATGAAAGAGGCTGGATGAACAGATGGAAACCTTCGGTTTTACATGAAGGAGAAGGAAATATAAGAAATGTTAAATGGAGAGGGCACTTAATTGCTTGGGCTAATAATATGGTAAGTATTTTTCACCTCCATTATATGAGCAAAAATATCTCTGTGTTACACTGATTATTGGAATTTTTCAATGCTAATTGCCAGAATATTCAGTTCAAAAATGGTGCATTTGTAGAATTGGGTATAAAAGGCATTGAAGGATAGTGATTTGTATGTCATTTCTTTGTAGAAATTTCTTCTGTTGTTTTCTGCTGGTTAGTCAGGGTTCTTCAATATTATTGCCACTTCTGAAGAAATTAGGAAAGTAGCTCTACATAGCACTGTGCCAGTCACTAATATACACTTTTATTAATTGGAATTTTGATTACTGCAATTTATTGAAGCAAACTGAGAAAGGAGTGCCAAAGTAATTATTCTCTATATAAACAATAGAACATCTCCATTCCCTTCCACCCCTTGAAAAAAATAAACTGTCTGTATTTTGTAATTTGTACTGAAATGACATTGTCATAAGCATTTCAGTGTTGCAGATTATAAAAAAAAGGCAGTAGTAATTTCTCATTTTGTTAGGCTGCTAGAAAAAGTTAGACTTAGGAGAAAATAGGCCCCTTTTGTTCTAAGTGTAATTTTGAAGGAAACCATTGCATTCATTCTGAGTGTTACATTTCAACTATCACTGTATATCTAATTGATGGATCAAGCTCTGTTTTGAAGCTCAGCAGTGAGGGATATGTTTTTAAGTGTGTATCATATCTAAAATCCAAAGTATTTTTTAAAATGTGGTGAAAGTAATTCTGAATTGCTAGCTTTTTTTTTCTATTGTTTTTCCATCCTAAAGGGAAGCATTTATTAAAATATTTTAAAATCATTGTTCTTTTTTATCTTTCAAAACCAGTTTGATATGAAATTGTTAGAGGTGGACCTTCATACCTTTAATAAATCTATTAGAATGGAAGCTTCATTGAGGGCTTGATTGACATAACATTAGGTTTTTTGAAGGTTTTGTTCTTTTCAGATCCATACAATTAAAATACATACTCTAGGTATCTGCTGGGATGGATAGGACGAGAGCTATCCCTAGAGATGATGTGCTACATCAGACCACAGAATACTAATAAAACATTGAGAGCCATCTGTCAGAGACAAAAAGCCATGGTCAGGGCCTATCTTTCAAAGAAAAATGAAATGACACTTGCCCTCCAAAAGATTAATATATTTGATTATTGCCCTTTCCATTCCCCTTTAACTTTTTAAAGTCCATTCTCTAGCAAGGTTTTGCATTGCACTTTTTTTTTCCAAATCAGATAAAATGTTTATAGCTTTCCTTCTTACTGTGTGTGCATGGCTACCTAGTTTTTATATTTAGTCAAGGTCTAATTCTGCTTTTCAGATGCATAGGTACCCCATGTTTACTGCTATGCCCTCTTCTCCTTCCTCCATGGCTAATAGTGCAAGTTTTATAAACTGAGATATCTGAGGGACGAATCCTTAGATTTGTCCAGCCAAATGCTGCTGGACTCCATTTGGATGGGTTTTAGCTCCTTCATGGTAGGAAGTTGACCATGGCAGTCCTTTCAGTTCATTATGCAAATGGCATACCTGTTAGAGGAGAAGCCACTGTTCACACAATCTCACAGCATTCAAGGACTCACATGCTCACCACCCCAGCCATTAACTTCAGGGAGTGGAGTCCTTTTACAGTGGGCACCTTTAAGGAGCCAAGAGGGGCCCCTTTTGACTCCTTGCTCACTTGTGCTCCTGCTCACAGCAGAGCATGGGAAATTACATAGCAACAACTAAAGCATCAGGGAGTCATCAACATTATTCTTACAGTGAATCCATAACTCAGCACTGCACCAGCTACTAAAAAAGAATTATCAGCCAAAAGCATATCTGGGTGTACATTCACAGCTTAGAGCCTAAGACTTCAAAAAAATACACCTATTCATGTTCAGCAAGTAAACCTAAGCAAACAGCATACTATATCACACAATATTATAACTCTAAATAACTTACTCCTATGTAAAACTTACTGTATTAAACAACTGTCTCTCAACAGTTATAACCAAAAAGGATCCTATACTGTTAGCTTGAAAACTGCTTTAGACAGGAGCTGATCTATCCCAAAAAAGATTTGCTGCCATGTAGAAAAGCAGAAGGTGTGATAATGGGTCACTGAAAATCATCCTTGGGGACAAAGTAGGAAGATTTATAAAAAGCAATTTTATTAAAATGCAATTCAAGCAAGATTAAAAATTTTATCAGATGAGCTTAGAAAACACAAAGGATAAGATCCTTGTTTATGTTACCTAGAGATCTGGGCTCTGTATATTGCAAATGCTATGAGTAAGTGTTTGCTTGTTTGTTTGTTTGTTTGTTTGTTTTGTTTTGTTTGTTTGTTTTGTTTTGTTTGTTTGTTTCTGAAACCTAGATGTCTGCTAGATTATGAGATACCAGTACAAGTGTGTTCCATGCTCACAGTTCTTCAGTGACAAAGATCACTAAAAAAAATCTCTTCACCCACACTCATACCACTTCCTGTTCCTTGTGATTTAAAAAAGGCGAAACCTGGCTTAAACTATGATCCCCCATGACTTTTAAACAGTTGTATCTTTGTATTTGTATAGCTGGGGACATAGAAACTCACAATGTGGGGAACAGAAATAGTCAGGGGAATCTTTTAAATCAGTTTTGCCACTAGGAAAATCCTAACATGGCATGGCATCATGGATGCTGACCTTTTAAGGTCTTTTCCATCCCCTTTTCTGTGATTTGAAGGCTCATTCTCTAAGTTCTGTGAGCAGGAAAGAAGTCCCTACTAAAATATTTTGTTTTAGAGACTTCTGTTTTAAATTACCAAGAACAAGTCATTACTTAACATGAAATTAATCTCCATTTTACTATCGGAAAGGTTACAGCTTACCTTGTCTAAATGACACGGAAAAATCTAATTATTGATTCTTTTTTTCCTCTGTCTCTCGAATTACTTTAATCTTCCTGGTTTTTAACTTCTTGTTCTATTAGTTTAGGAGATTTCCTGAGGAGGGAGTAAAAAAAATCACAGCATACAAAACCAAGCATTGTTTAAATATGCTTGTTTTTCTGTCTTAATATAAGAGTTGAGATGCATATCTTGAGTTTTAATTCCTTTATCTTAATGAGCTGGTGCTTTTCTTTTTTCAAGGTGGAAATTTCTGTGTCTCTTAAGGGCTGTTGTGAAAAAGCTGGGATTCTTTTTATTTTGCCAGGAGTAGTACCAGCCCAACTGGTTCATGAGTGGAATTGCTAGTCTGTCACTCATTCACTTATTGTGATTATTTGGCTTGTGAATTTCTAACATCTAAATTACTCTGATCCCTTTATCCTTTTGTCACCTCTTGGGTGAAATGGGTTTTTGTATCAACGGTTTTCTGTTGGCACATTCAGCCCTGTTCTGAAATGTATGCCATAAACTGCTCTGCCTTAGTGTACAAAATGGTGAGTAGGAGTTTGTCATACTGAATAAAGTTCTCTTGATTTTAAACTTTCAGGGCGTGAAGATACTTGACATGGTCTCCAAGCAAAGAATTACCAATGTGCCTCGAGATGACATAAGCCTTCGCCCAGATATGTATCCCTGCAGCCTTTGCTGGAAGGATAATTTGACGCTGATTATTGGCTGGGGAAATTCAGTAAAGGTACAATTACCTGTCTTTGTAATAAATGCTTGCTGTTATCACAGACAAACAGAGGATTGTTTCTGAAAAGTAAAGACAATCGAAAAAAATGGAATTTGGTTTGACCAGTGTTCAGAACTCTTCCTGCCTTAGAAATGTCATTGGACTGACCCTCAGGAGGAGGAGGAGGAGTGATAGGCACCCAGCGGTCAGACAGATCTCTGTGTGAGAGCATGCAGTGAATGTAATCCTCAGGGACATTTCACTCCTCTGTGCCTTGGAGAGATTTCATCTTTTGAAAGCTTTTAGTGTGCTGTTGAATTCATTTCTTTTGATTAGCATTAAGGAAGAACAACTTACCATGAAGTATTTTTGGAGGGGATTGCTCTGGGGGCTGAGGAGGTTGCAGCTGCTAAAACAGGCACATGATTTTGGTCAACCATGGGGGAAAAAATATGGGTGAGTGGAAGGACAGACTGCTTAGGGTTTTGTTATCTTTCAACAAGAAACTGGCATTTCAGACTTGTTTGGTGCAGACTGATTATAATTTGCTCAGACCAGCACCTGACATGAGTTTGTTATAAGCCTGTTAGCTGTTTTCTAATAACAGACTGCTGCATCACTGCACAATGGGAAATTAAAAGTGCCTGGTAGGAATAGATGGAAAGGGAGGGTAAAGTGAGGTAGGTGACATGTAAAAAGCTTTTGGAGCGTTAAGCATAGAGTTTTATAAATGAGAAGGTTTGTCCTAAGTTTGGCATCTGTCTTCCCCCTTCTATATGCGTGTGCTTCCCAGCATTTGGTTATTTGCATCTCTTTGTATGTACATGCAGTAATTTCACKACTATAAGGTGCACCCTTTTGACTAAAATTTTCCCCCGAACCCGGAAGTGCGCCTTATAGTCCGGTGCACCTTATCTGATGTACAAAGTTAGGAAATTTGCAAACCTGGAAGTGCGGTCTGCGAGCTGAGCCGGGACCCGCGCAAGCTGCAGCCATGCAAGGGGAGTCGGGAGCTGCGGGAGCCGCGGCCGCCGGGTGGGGGAAACTGGGAACTGGCATGGCCACCAGCCAGGGAGAAGCAGGGGGAAGCAGCGCAGCCGCGGGGAAGTGCCATGAAGCGCCGCGGGAAAGCACTGAGAAGCGGTGAGAAAGTGCCATGGGAAAGCACCAAGAAGTGGTGAGAAAGCACCACGGGAAAGCACCGAAAAGCAGTGATAAAGCGCTGCAGGAAAGTGGCAAAAAAGCGCCGCGGGAAAGCGCTGAGGAGCAGCAAAAAAGCGCCACGGGAAAGTGCTGAAAAGCGGCAAAAATGCGCTGTGGGAAAGCGCTGAAAAGCGGCGAAAAAGCACCACGGGAAAGGACTGGCAAGCGGCACCAACGCCAGCCGAGGGGAAGCCGGGCTGCGGCACGGCCACGTGGTGGGAGCTGGGAGCCGGGAACCATGCCAGCTGGTGCCAGAGTCAGGCAGGAGTGCTGGGGCCCGCTGCACGGGGAGGGCGCCTGGGGCTGCGTTTAAAGGCTACACCGATCTTTGAAATACGTTTGCAAATTGAGCACCTGCCAGTAATTTGTTACTTTGTTGCACACCGCGCGGCTCCTCACTGTAAAAAAATAGTGCGCATTATAGTCCGGTGTGCCTTATATGATCAACAAAGTTGTGAAAGTTGCTGACTCCGGGGGGTGTGCCTTATAGTCCAGTGCGCCTTATGGTCGTGAAATTACTGTACTTCCCTCCTGTAACTGGGAGGAGCAATAGCAAACTTACTGAGTAAGAATCAGGCACCTTGAAAGGTAATGAGATGCAAAGTGTGAGAAGACACCAAAACCAAACTCCTATATAAATGCTTCTATGAAGAAACCATAGTGGGCATGTATTTTCACATTTCTCTTATGTGGCCCTCTTGTCTCCCAGCATATTTATAAGGTTGTGAACTACAGCCACAACTTCTCTCTGTGGCTTCCTTTACTGATGCATCATTACTGTTTCACAGTAATTGGTTTTTTTTTAATTTCTTATTGAGGCACAGTTAGTATCATTTTAGGAATTACAATGCCCTTGTTGTAACAAAATCTCTTGTTTCCTAGATTTGCTCAGTAAAAGAACGGCATGCCAGTGAAATGCGTGACCTACCAAACCGCTACGTGGAAATAGGTATGGTTGTATGAACCACTCCTTTCCAAAAAGTTTTAAAGATCTTTTACTTTGGAGGCAACATACAGTTATAACATAAATGTCCCCTTATTTTTACTTGCTGAGGTTGTTAGAATGCTCTCTTACATGGGTGTGAGGTTTTTTTAATAGAGAACCTTAAGTTCTGTGATCATGTAAAGTCAGAGATACTTGTGTGAACAGTGGATGCTTTAACTTTCCCTTCATATAGATTCCTTTAGAGTTTTCATCTGGGTTAAATGATTGATGGTCAGTATAGTAGTAAAGAGAAAATAGATACTGTTTTATTTGATTATATGTTGTTTGACTAGGCTACTCATAACATTTTTCTCTTTTTTTCCTCGTAAAATCTCTAGTGTAGTGCTAGGAAATTGATTTTCATTTATTTTTGTTTCTTTTCTTGGCTTCTGAATGTTATATTTTCATTTGCTTTCTTATATTGCTAGCTAATCTGATGTGAATAATTTTTTATTATTGCTAATAATTGGAAAATTTCTTGACAAAATGTGTGTATTAAGTAAAGTTGAATTCAAAGAAAATTTGGAAGGGAAACAGAGGTTTAAACAAAAAGTCACAACTGTCCCCAGAAGTATCTGCTGGGGAAAGGAAGCATCTAAGAATAGATAGTGCTGGGAAGATAAACAGTCCCTCTGACTCTGCAGACCAGAGTAGACCAGAGTGGGCAACAGTTTGTAAGCTTTGGTGCTCTCTTGACTGTAGTAACTTGAGATTGTAGATAGGGTGTTTCAAGCAAGATCCTGAATTGTCAGTTTGGAATGGTGCATGGCATAGGTGTGTATGTATGCTCTGTTTTCTGATTTCAGGAAAGGACTGTTCTAACATAGCTTCTGAAAATCAGCCAGGCTTGTTAAGCTCTGCAGGGAATATGGATAGTGAGAGATTGGTGGTGTGCCTGAGAATTAACTGAGACCTAAAAACTATTTGTTGTTTAGGATTACATAGTCCAAACAGACTATTTGACTGCAGAATTCTAGGATATTCGCAAAAATTTTATCTAGGAAAAGTTTGGTCATGAGTTTTAGCCTCAGGTTTGTATATAATATTTTCTGTACCAGTAAGTAGCTTTTAGAAAATAACTGAATGGGTTTGGTCACATACTGACAAGTGAACAAAGGTAACTTCTATTTCAGCTGTAATGTGCTCATATGGATAGTGCTAGTCTTAGGTGACTGTCTAGCGGAACTTGATTAAAAAAACATAAAAAGTTGTCATCGGGTTTCTTAGGTGCAGACATGAAGGATAAAGATTTTCGTGGAAGTAACTTCTTCATCTTAAAATTTCTGGTTTGCAGTTTTCTCTGTATTCTAGAGGACTGGTGTTTTTTCTTACTTAACCTGTTAATGATGTGCTTGAGATTTTATTTTCTGGTTTCAGGTCAAAGCACTGAAACTGCTCTGGCAGATGCTGTCCACAGTATTCTAGAACTTGGGAAGATTGGGAGGGAAAAGACAGAGACATTGTTTGTTCAAGTCTCAGTATAAATTAAGTCTGCATGTAGTCACATAGAAGGTCTTCTTGACTGCAGTATGTCATACCATAACATCTTCAATTTTATTTCAACATCGCTTTTCAAAGGCGTAGCTGGAAGGTCTGATTTTTTATCAGACCTGAAACCATTATAGCTTTTTTGCAAGACCACTAATATCCAAAGTGGATGCGTAAGGTGATACACTTGCTTGAAGTAAAGAATTTATACAAGGCAAGAATATCATCCTTCAGTGCAAGGACAGTTGAGTATCCTTCAGATATTTTGACTCGTACGATTTTGTCAACAAACTTATGAAGAATGAAACCCTTAACACAGTATTACTTTTGTCATGTTTAGTGGTGTGGTGTTTTTTAATTTTTATCTCTCTGCCTTTACAATTTTTCACTTGGAAAGAAAACCAGAAATGGAACAGAAAACTTCATAGTTACTTCTTTGGTCATCAGGGTAATACATATGGAGTCTATGATAAAGACAGTTCCATGTTTATGCTGTTTTAGAGCCATTCTGAGGGCCCCTAAGTTCCATGGTGGTATCCTAGATAATAGTGACGTCTTAAGAATTAGCTATACTTATTATAAGGTGGAAATAATTACAGTACCTGCTGAGACGCTAAACCCCATAATGTGCAGAAGTTACACCACTGAACAGTTCTAGCTGTTTTATCTTAAAAAAGATTATGGTGTAATTACCTGTAAGAGAAAATAGATGAATTTTACAGGTCTCATGCACTGAGATCCATGTGGCATTGATAATTTTATTTACATCTTTCAGTATATTAGTGATGCTTTTCTTCAGTAATCTGCTATTGTTTTTGCTACAGTTCATTACCTCTGTGAGTCTTCATTCAGTGTCAGAGATAAACTCCAAGTGAGTGTTTCTATTTAGGTTTAAACGTATGTTAGCTGAGAAGATCCTATCAGTTTAGCTCTGTCAGCTACTCCTGTGAAGTAGTGTATTGATTAGAAAGTATTGGTATTGAATTACAGGCTTAACGTGGACTAAATGCCATTGTGATCCTTCTTAAAGAGTGTTTGACCTCTGTGCTCACTCCTGAAGCATGTACAAAAGCTGTAATGCTGCACAGCTTCTGGTCTGAACAGGAACCCTTCCTCAACTGGAACCCATGAGAAGGCTGGTTGCTAAATAACTAAGTAGACTTTTCAGTTAATGTAATGCCTTTTCAAAGGAAAGTAGGTAATCTAGTCTTCCTTGGCCTTGTCAGGATTTTATATACTCCTATGGAGAAGTACTTAATTTCTGCCTCAGTTACTCGGTTGTTAATGATAGCAGAAATTAGAGATAAGGACCAGAAGTATGCAAAAAACTTGAAGTTGATTAGAGAATTTCTATTCAATTTATTTTTGTCCAAATTTTATATGAGGAATCTGAGCTTAATTCCAGGTACCAGGCAGGCAGCAATGTCTCTGGAATACTTGTCTCCCTTTGCATTCTACCAAATTTCCTACAAAGTGGATTTCTGGTATAAAAATTACATGTTTCAAGGCTATACTCATTACAACACATCTGTATGTTTTACAAGGGAGTAGTTTCACATCTGCATGGCAAGTTAGCATCATGCATTGAGATTGCATGTTTCGATCTGAATACATGGGAATATTTATTTTCTTGTTTGTAAAGTGAGATTAATGGGAGCTAATGTACCAACATATTTCTCTTTATATACATATAAGGCTTAATTGATGAATGTGATGATCAGGAATTTCCTTCATAAGGTGATTTTTGCAAACATTTCATTGAAGCAAATCTGCTACACTCTNTAAGAATTAAAAAAAAAAAAAAAAAAAGAAAAAGAAAAACCAAACCTAATTATATGATTTATTCTACTTAGACTTTTGTTCATTTGTTTTGCCACAAGCCAAACCTATTGTTTATAAACTACTTCATAAAGTGGGTCATAATTCTTCAAGGTTTTGACTTCTTTGTCATCAAATTTCTAAGCCCCAAAGTTCTTCAAGACTGAATATTTCTTCTGTTGGTTAATGAAGTTTTCTCTGTTCAGTGGAAAAAAAGAGTTTTTCAGAACATGAGCTTTGAAGCTTAAATGATACTTATGTGGAACCTTTTCTTGTCCTCTGGTTGGAACTGAATTCACATACTGTTGGGAAAAAAAAAAGTTATATTTTACATCAAGTGCAACTCCATGCACAAGATAATAGCTAATCAAAGCCATTTTATATTCTGTTTTGGTTTGAATAAATTACCTAGCATACTAAAAGAACTGCAAAATTTGTATTAATTTTTATAGGTCACAGTGCAGCATACCCTTAAGTGTTCTCAAGATGATGTCTCCTCCACCAGTGCTTTTAGTTGAAATCAGCGGTAAAAACCTCTGACTGTAACCGAAGTTTTACTCTTTAAAATCTGCTGTGGTAAAGCAGGAGCTGCTTTTAGAGGTTTGACTAAACAAAATAGACCCCGTTTAGTTTCAGTGTGTCACATACATATGGTTCTTTAAATCCCAGAGAGAGTAGGTTTATACAGTTTAGGTAAATAATGTAGCATATATTGTTTTATTTCTGTATTTTGATGTATTTCATACATTTCATTTAATGAGCAGCAAAAAAGATTTACATGTTTCTTCATTTTCCTTCCTGGTAATTTGTTTGACATCTATACATAGATGCTGAACATGGAGTAGATCCACTGTCAGCCTATCTTCTATCTTCTCTCATGACAGGCATAAACATGTATGACACATGGCCATACCTCAGTCATTTCCATTTACTTCAATACTACATTTGTTTTAATTATTTTGGATCCTTTTCAAATTAACAGCATTTCTGCATTGCCTTTATGTTGGATTTCTTTTCCTCCTTGATCACTACACAGTGTCCAGAGAGTAAGTCAATTTAACCTATTATTGTTCTGTGCAGCTATAACTTCCATCTTCTTTTTTCACTAAGACTTTTTTGATTAGCAGCATCAAAGGTTTTTATCAGGTCAAGAAGCACTGTCTATGCCAGTTATTCTTTGTTCAAGGCTGTAGCAGCAGAGCTAGAGCATTGTGTTTCAACAACGCCTCTTGAGAAAGATGAGCTCAGAGAAAGCTGATAGTGAAACCAAGGAAACTAAACTCTATTCAAAAATAAAACTTGAAGTGGTGATTTTTATTTGTTTGTTTATTTTTGTTTCACAGATCAATACTTCTGCTTGATCTTAAATACACAATTACATTGGGCATTACAAGGATTTTCACTGGCAAAGGGACTAAAGTTCTAGTATAAGACAAAGAAACACACATGGATTTTAAAGCTGTCTCTATAACCATTATAAATGATAATTCACCATACTGTTTTCAAATACAAACCAGAGTATTTTACATGCCTTTGAGAGCTTTCTCTTGGCCCTTCTATAAATCTGAATTAGAAAGTTTCTATGATAGTATTATGGATTTCACTTTGTTTTTCTTTTCCATGTTTTTCCTCCTGCCTTCCATATTATTGTAAAATGCCAAATGCTAAACTGTAAACTGGCAATAAGATACGTAGTTGGTTTTGAACTGATTTCTTTAAAATCATCACTGAGAGCAACGTGTGACACAATCAAAGTAATCTCATTAGTCTTGTAGGCTAGAACAAGATAATTACATCCATGCTTACAAAGGTAAACCTCTTTTCTGTGAATGGATTGAGTGCCCTACCCAGGTATTGTAGTGTGGTCCTTCAGTGATGCCAACATGTCAGCAGTCATTAAAAGAAAAACAGTGCCTGCTTATTCATTGAGAGACAGGTGTGAAATATATACTGTTTCATTGTATTTTTTTTCCTTTTGTGGGAGGACAATTATTTCTCCTGTTCTTTCTTATTATCTTAGCTAAAGAAAATTATCTTTATTTTTAATGTAATTGTGCTGTATTTTCTGTTTGATTTGCTAAAATAATTAGTAAATTTTAGTAAATTTTAGTAAATTTTAGTAAATATATATAGTAATTTCACGACCATAAGGCACACTGGACTATAAGGCGCACTATTTTTTTGCAATGAGGAGCCGCGTGGCGTGCAACAAAGTAACAAATTACTGGCAGGTGCTCAATTTGCAAACGTATTTCAAAGATCGGTGTAGCCTTTAAACGCAGCCCCAGGCACCCTCCCCGTGCAGCGGGCCCCGGCACTCCTGCCCGCCTCCGGCACCAGCTGGCATGGCTCCCAGCTCCCAGTTCCCACCATGCGGCCACGCTGCATCCCGGCTTCCCCTCAGCCAGTGGCGGCGCCGCTTCTCGCCGCTTTCCAGCGGCGGCACTGCTTCTCGGCGCTTTTTCGCCGCTTTCCCACGGTGGCAAGCGGCGGCGGCCTTCTTGTTGCTTTCCCCCAGCGCTTTTTCGCCGCTTTTCGGCGCTTTCCCATGGCACTTTTTCACCGCTTCTCGGTGCTTTCTCACCGCTTCTCAGAGCTTTCCTGTGGCGCTTTTTCACCACTTCTCGGTGCTTTCCCGCAGCGCTTCTTGGCGCTTCCCTGCGGCCACAACGCTCCTCCCTGCTTCTCCCTGGCCGGCAGCCACGCCGCGTCCCGGCATCCCCCCGCCCGGTGGCCACGCCGGTTCCCGGTTTCCCCCTCCTGGCAGCCGCAGCTCTCACAGTTCCCGACTCCCCTCGCACGGCTGCAACTCCCATGGGTCCTGTCTCAGCTCACAGATCGCACTTCCGGGTTTGCAGATTTCTGAACTTTGTGCATCAGATAAGGCGCACAGGACTATAAGGCGCACTTCCAGGTTCAGGGGACAATTTTAGTCAAAAGGGTGCGCCTTATAGTTGTGAAATTACTGTATATGTTTTCTTTATGTATATTTTTTTCTTTCTCTTTCTTGAAATAAGACTCATGTAACTATCTTGATTACAAGACCAATTTTAGAAGATTATGTTTTCAGTTTTATGAACAAGAAAAGCTACTGTGAACTGTGTTTTCTTTGTAATAAGTATATCTGTAAATTATTCCGTGATATTTAAACTGATGATAGCTAAATAATGATCTTTGTGTTTTCCTTGTATACTAATAGATGTAGCAGGTGCAATTCTCTTATTGCCACATGAACGTGCTGTAAATATACAAACCAATGAAGTTGTACTACTTATTGCCTGTTTTATTGAGTTTAATTTTTGTTTTGCTTTCTTTTTCAATGTGATTACTGAAAATCAGACTGCCCCTTCATTTCAAATGTTTCATCTCTAGCATATCCTGGAGCACAAATATTTATTTTTTGCAAGCTTTAATGTAATTCAATCTGTTAAATGTAGATTTTCATCTCATCCAACTGGGAAATCTCTAAGTTTGTTATATGTGTTGAGTCTTCAGCTCTCTGAAGTGGTGCTGTATGTCGTTGATTGTCTCTGAAAATCAGTGAGTTTTTCTTAGGTAGTAGTTCATACACATTCATATTTTTAAGTCTCTTCTTCTTTCCTATATTTCAGTTTTCCAATTTGACACCGAATTCTACATCAGTGGACTTGCACCTCTGTGTGACCAGCTTGTTATACTTTCATATGTAAAGGAGATTTCCGAAAAAACGGTAGTGTTTTTTTTCCTCTCAGTTTCTTCACAGCATTAATTTGGCCTGTGAGTTGGGCCTTAAACTAGGCATATAAATATGATTATCTGAGAAAAAATCTGTAGTCTGCTGGTAGTGAACACTGGTTGAAACGTCTCTGATCCATAAAACAAGGTCAGTGGAGGTGACGTTGAAGACTAATGTACTTACCTTTCAGAAATCACGTTTGGGTTCCTTTGTTTCTTGCAGAACACAGAGAAAGTCTCTAGCTACCCCTCTTGCTCCTTTTTCCTTCCTTTCTCCCCCCACCCCCTGCCTTTTTCTCTTCTTTTCTCTCTTTCTTCCTGATGTTTCTGCACCAGAAGAAATAAAGAATCTTGTTTAGCCATAAGAGGAGCTTGCTGACACTGAATCTCAAAAGAAAAGAGAGTAGTGAAGTTTATCAACTCAAGCAATAAGAGTCATTGTGGGATGGAATAAATGATTGTGAGCGACTGGCGTCATTGTCTCTGTTTCTTCTAAGATCTTTAGTTGTGTACACCCAGATCCATGTGTGGATAGGTAGATATTAAAATTCATGTCAACTGTTTTTCTTGTGCATGGACAAATGCTGTGTCTGTCTCCAACATTGATTTCATATTGCCAAATAAAAGGCAAGGCAGTGGAGGAAATCCTTGAAGCTGCAGTGTGAGTACAGCAGATGCTCTTGATCATCTCTTTGATAAGCATGTCTGCCTTAGACAACCATCACCATAGTAACCTTAAGAAACTGGGTGCACAAGTTGCTAGGCAATGAAATGGTCTAGGTTCAAACAGATGCTCAAGCCTTCTGAAATCAGTGGGGTTAGCTTCTAGTTCTGTGTCAGGATGTCATATTATTATTTCTTTATTTATATTGAGGAGAAAAATAATGTCACAGCAATGTTTCTGAAAAGAGTCAGCAAAGTAGTCCTCCAGTGTGGGAGACAGGAAAGCAGTGAAAAGACAGGAAAGCAGCCAAATGGGATCAGGAAGGGGGAGAAAAAGGTGGGTTGCAATGCTAGGGAGCAAGGAAATTGGGAAGCCACTGTTAATGAAAAAGTAGTACAGGAGAGGAGCTAGTGTAAACAAGGTAGTGACTGCTAAAGGTTAAAGTCATTTTAATTGCTTTAGGAAAGAAAGATGAAAAGGAAATTTCAGGTGATATAATGATAATCGAACCTAGGAAGAAGTTTTTTTCATGTATTTGCTTTTAATTAGCCTTTAAAAAAAAACTCCAAGTGCTGGATTTCACTAACTTCTCAGTTCTCTGTGTAGCTGTTGAAGGAACAGAAGTGCAGTTGTCCCTGATGGTGCATCTGTGTCCTGTTGTGATGTGAACACCTTTGTTAGTGTCTTTGCTCACTTGTCTTGTTAGTGTGGAGCCCAAACTGCCTGCGCTTACAGCATAATTGCTGCTCACTAGAAATGTCCCTTAGTTGCAAGGAACACTGGTCTTCCTACTTAATTTCACAGCTTGCAAATGACAACTTCTTACTTATTACAAATTAATCACAATTGAACTTGCTTTGAAAGTTTTTTTCGTTTGGGTTTTTTATTTTTTCATGGAACGGTTACATTGAGAAAAGACCCAAGTGGTGCTACTTCAAAATGGCTAGGTTAGAGCTGTTTAAATCCATATGTCCTTGCTCTTTTATTCTGTATTTTGCTATAATTCACAGTCTGAAGTAGAAAATATAAGATTATCTTGGACCTTGACTTAATTCAAAATGCAGCTAGTTGAAGACAGTAGTTTCACTTGGACAGAAGGTGAAAATCCATGATGTCATCTTACCATAACCACCTACATTGTACTTGAAAGTTCATTTTACTCTTAAGTTCATCAGAACAGCAAAGTTTTTTTATTATTCTCAGATTAATTTTTTCCCTGCTGCTGCTGGCTGCTTAAAATCAAACACCATCGTAAAAAAAAAATCATTTTAATACGAGAATATAATTGATTCACAGAGCTCCCTTCCAGGCATGAGCCCAGCTGGGTATGGGTTCTAAATTGTTCTGTTGCTAGTTGAATGAGGCAATTGATAGTCATCTGTGATAGCCCTGAAAACTTCTGTGACCAAGAGCAGAAAAGTAATGAGCAAATTCAGGGGTAGGATATGTCTTGTCTGTACCTCCTCCTCCAAACTTATCTCTTAAAGGGAAGCAATCCAAGAGTACAGTAATTTCACGCATATAAGGTGCAGCCTTTTGACTAAAATTTTGGTCCAAACCTGCAAGTGCACCTTGTACTCCAGAGCGCCTTTTATATGGACAAAGTTCGGAAATTTGCCAACCTGAAAGTGCAAACTGCGAGCCGAACCACGCGGGGCCGCAGGGCTCAGCGGGGCTCAGCACGTGTCCTGGTTTGGAGGACAGGTGTCTACTGAGAAAGGCAGGAGCCTCTCTTTGAAATGAAGAATGTAAACCCCTCCCTCCAAATCCTTATAATTTTGAAATTAAGGGGCTCTCAGGCAAAGATATGGGAATTAGGAATAGCAGTTCTTTACTAGGAAAATTAAAATAGAAGTACAGTACTACAAAGAAACAAACCCCCAATCACTGGCAAAGTGTCTTGGGTTACAATACAGGATGTGATCAAAGTATCTATTCTATCACTATCTGTTGTGACTAGGTGGGGCAGTGATCTTTATCTCTGTGGGAGATACTCTGCTGATGAGCAATCCGTTGAAACCAGTAGGGCATTGTTCTTTATCTTTGCACCCCCCATCCTTCCTCCAGGGAGTTATCTTCTGCTAATGGCCCATTGAGTCTCACTGTGTGACTGATGCAGTTACTTTATCCCACTGAGAGTTGCTCCAGCCAGGGGGAAGAGCCAAGCCTTTCTTACCTAGATAAAAACTGAAATTCTGGGACACTGAGTAGCCCTTTTCTCTACTGAAAAAAACCGAGATTTCTCCACATCACTACTAGACCTCTGGAAGGAAACTGAACCCTTCTACAAGACCACTGCTTCAACTAAACCATATCTTTCACTGCAAGAAGACTATAGCCACTATTTAATCAAACTGCTACCAACACCCTGCCTGATGGGGTGTCAGGTTGTATTCTGACTTTGTCAGAGTTTGGAGTTTGTTTCTTTGTAGTACTGTATTTCTATTTTAATTTCCCTAGTAAAGAACTGTTTTCCTAATTCCCATATATTTGCCTGAAATCCTCTTGATTTCAAAATTATAATAATTTGGAGAGAGGGGGTTTGCATTCTTCATTTCAAAGAGAGACTCCTGCCTTTCTTAGCAGACACCTGTCCTCCAAAGTAAGACACAAACTCAGAGCACAACCTGACACCCCATCAGGGT
This sequence comes from Turdus rufiventris, assembly GCA_013186435.1. Lineage (NCBI taxonomy): Eukaryota > Metazoa > Chordata > Aves > Passeriformes > Turdidae > Turdus > Turdus rufiventris. Next base: position 578,696 of record PYHW01009642.1, read on the forward strand.
AACACCCATCAGTCAGGGTGTTGGTAGCAGTCCCATTAAATGGTGGCTACAGTCCTCCTGCAGTGACAGATGTGGTTCAGTTGAAGCACTGGTCTTGTARAAGGGTGCAACCTCCCTCCAAAGGTCCAGYGATGATATGGAAAAAATGTCAGGTTTTCCTCTGGAGTCCAGGGAAAAGAGGGCAACTCAGTGTCCCAGAATTTCAGTTTTTATCTAGGTAAGAAAGGCTGGGCTCTCCCCGCTGGCTGGAGCAACTCCCAATGGGATGAAGTAATTTTATCAGTCACACAGTGGGACTCAGTGGGCCATTAGCAGAAGATACTCCCTGCAGGAAGGATGGGGGGGTACAAAGATAAAGAACAATGCCCTACTGGTTTCAATGGATGGCCCATTAGCAGAATATCTCTCACGGAGATAAGGATCACTGCCCCACCTGGTCACAACAGATGTGATAGAATAGATACTTTGATCACATCCTGTATTGTAACCCAAGACAGCACAGCTGGCGCAATTGTTACTAATTCATTACTCTGTTGTGCTCAGATGCTCGCTGCAGAAAAAAAAAAGTGCTCCTTATACTCCGGTGCGCCTTATACTCATGAAATTACTGTAACTTGAATTACTTGGAGTAACTTTCCTTTGAGTTCCAGATGCAATTACTGTGTGGAGCACAACTATGCAACTTGTATGATTTGCAGCTGTGTACCCATTGCAAAGCATTGGATATTTATGATGTTTGCAGCTGTTGAATTTCAGCCTTGTTTGTAGATGACCACCAGCTGGTATTGCTAAGGTAAATCATGTGCTTAGGAAACAGCTGTCATTTTTCTAGGAAGTGGAATGTTGTGCAAGGCCTAGACTCGACATTGTACAACCCCTACCTGAGTCCTGTGAAGAGATCTCTTCTGATGCACTAACAGTACGAGGATTTCAGGAAAATGAATGTCGTGATTATCATTTAGGTAGGTGTTCTCAGTATTGTTCTGTTTTATTTTCAAACCTTGCTTTAAAAAGATTTGGGTGTAGTTGTCCTTCTTACTCATTTTTATGTCCTTTTTTTGTCATCTCCTTGAATAGCTGTAACTTCTTATGGCACTGAAGTATAGAGTGGAAATCTAGTGAAATGAAAGAAAACAAATGTGTGTATTTAAACATTATGATTTTTTATACCATCTATGAGGTCAGACATACTGGAGAAGGCAGAAGTATATATCTCATGTAATGTCCAGTATTGTGGAAGGCAGTATCTTTGGTGGAGATTTATTCAACATGTGATCCATTGGAGCTCCTTTTACACAAAGGGCTTCAAGAATAATGAAATGAGTGGCACAGTGTCTGGAAAACATGCTTTAGAGGGAAAGATTGAATAAGTATCGTTTCAACAGTAATATGTACGTGGGTCAACTTAAAAGGGGCACATTGATATTTAGCTTTCCTGTACTGACAAAGCTGCCAGTTGCATTACAGACCTCAAATGGTAAAATGGAATTAATAGGAACTGGATTTTGCCAAGTTCCACCTAGAAGATAGGTTTAATTATGTAACAGGAAGGGACATTAAGCCCTGGCACAATATATGCTGTCTTTTAAAGATGGGATAGTTGTCTCATCTGCATGTTATAGCTCAGAAAAATGCATGGCAAAGCTGATGCAGAATTCCTTGGTGAAGATTATGTAGCATGTGTTGTACAGAAGCGATTCTTCTGGTTTTTAAAATCTATGAATCTGAATTTTAAGTATCTCGTCTGGCAGCATGCTTCAAATCATAGGCTTGGCAAACCTCTTTGTGTACATCTGTGCCTTTAAGCCACTAGAAATATAGTATATCTCCTCCTGACCTCAAAAACATCAGTGCTGCTATCAGTAGAATTGCGGTTTCTTTATACATTTTCCAAAGCATTTGGAATGTCCACAGCTGTACTTTTATGCTTTATGAATATTCTAATTTACCTGAAAAATCTAAATGTTTCGTATGGCTTTAAGACGGCATTATTTTATCAATTGCTTATCACTTCAGGAGTGTATTTGTATGTGTTTATAGAAATTGATCTGGACAGTGTGTGATTTTCTATTCTGTATCTACGAAGTATTGGTGTTTCCTCATGGTTTTGTCCAAATGATAACTATTCAGAACAGTCATCATCTGCATTTGATTTGACCTTTTAGTACATTTTCTTTAAGCTTACTCAAAAATAAAGGCTTATGGTATAAGAAAATGCATTATACATATTGCCTTAACTTGCAGCATTGCAAATGCATTGCTGTAATGATGTGCTATGTCCCCAGGGGTTATGGCATCTATCATTTATGCTTTTGATGGCCTTGACCTTGATGGGAAGGATAAGTTTATTGCAGGCTATGTAGTGTAATAGTCCTCTAAAAGTATAATAATGGGTTCTAAACCATCATAAAGTTTACACATAGTGGATGAATCAGAATTTGCAATAAGCTGTAGTGGTTTTTTTAAAGATATTTTGCCATTTAAACCAGTTTTAATTTATTGGAGATTACAGCATCCAAACTAGTGTGTCCTGCAGGAGTAGCCTTGCTGTCTTCCTTGCATTTCCTCTTTGTAAATTCCCCTCAAGGGTGTACTAAAAAGCAGAACTTTACTTAAAGAAAATATAATAATAATAAAACTGTGTATGCATTTGCAGAGTATTCGGAAGGTGAATCACTTTTTTATATCATCAGCCCAAGAGATGTGGTTGTGGCTAAAGAGCGGGACCAAGATGACCACATTGACTGGCTTCTTGAAAAGAAGAAATACGAAGTAATTTTAACATCATTCTTTCCTTCAGAGTTTCATTGTTTGGAAATTGGAGTAGGACCATGGACTTTGCTAGGTCATTTGGACTGGACAGTTTCTGTTCCTACAGTCATTGACTAAATGCTTGTAAAGGATGGGAGTTAATTATGCATCCCTCCATGTAAGTGAGGTAGCTGAATTAGATGCTGAAAATAATGCTCTCATCATCAGTTATGAAATGTATTAGCTAACACTGAAAATTGGGTTTTGGCTTTAAAACAGCAGAAGATTTAACTAATGAGCTCTGCTTTTAAAAGAAAAATGCTATGGGCTCAAACTGTAGCTGTGCATGTGAAAGTAGTGTTGCTCACAATAAAGCTGATCCTATATTAAAAGACAAGGTATACAGCCCTCTTGGTAAAAAAAGACAGCTCAGCATTTGGTTCTGTAAATATTGATGTTTGAGTATATCTAAACACCTAAAACAATAAAATTCTTCCATATCATATCAACCCATGCACACAATGGTCTGAATTCTAATACCCTGCATTTATTGACTTAAAACATATGTTATGATGCATAAAGTCAACTTGTAAATTCTTATTTGTGTGCCATTCAGCATGTATTGCTTTTGCTAATATAATCTTGATATTTCTTATGCAGATTTGCTTAAATCCATGTGGGTGCTTTTGCATTTGAATAACAAACTTTTATGATGAGTGCAGTTTTGCAATATATGTAAATCACAGCATTTGGTCCCTGAATACTCCAGTAATTTGCAAATGACAACTTTGTGTGCCCTTATGAAAGCCATACAAGTTAGTAGACAGGTGTGTTACAATGTATCTTAAAGAATTTTGAAAAAAGTAAAAGAAGTAGAAGAACAGCAAATGACAAATATAAATCATTCTGACTGAAGGAGACATTTGGGCTGTGGAACTGGAAAGTAACCTTCCCCCATTTTCCCCTTTTCCTATTGATTTTTTTCACAGGTTTTGGTAGTGAAGTCGTCTCTTTTGAGAATGATCAAATGTGTTTGCATTGTGTGTTTTGTTGTAATCTTGTGATTTGATCCTAATATAATAATGTGGAGTGAACCCAGATGGAAACAAAAGTAGTTTTCTCTTTGCTTGACTGCTTTTATTTGAGTATGAATTCAAAGCTGTTCATCCAACCATGGCATTAAAAAATCTAGTGCTTCCAACGCCCTACTCTGAAAAACAGTTGATTTATACAGTTCTAGAGCTTTCTGTATTTTGTGTATTTGACTAGTATCTCTGTTTTCTCCTTTTTTAATGTAGGAAGCTTTGATGGCAGCTGAGATCAGTCAGAAAACCATTAAAAAGCACAAGATTTTGGTAAGTCTCAAAACTTCTATTCAAAACAAAATGTCTTCTTTCTTTTAGAATGCTGTAAGATGCAACAAATAAATTCCCTTTTTTCTATAATACCAGGCAATAACTGTTAGGCATATTCCAACTGGCATCCAATTTCTTGGTTTCAGCTGCTGAACAGGAGTGTTAGTCTGGGAAACATGAAAGGATCTGCATTTTATGAAGGTGCTATTGGTATTAAAAGGAAGAGAATTCCATTTCTCTGATTGCTGATGGAGGTTTTTGTTTGCTTTTACTTTTTTATTGCTGTTTGAAGTAACATACAATATTGCACTATTAGAGATTTCAGGCAGGAGTGACAAATTTCTCCTTAACTTCTGCCTTGTACATGTGACAGGGTATTGTAAAGAGTTTGAGATGCTCCTTTTCTCACATATAGTTATTTCCCATGTTTATAGTCCCTTTCACAGAGCAACAAAGAGTATTAATGTTTAAAACAAAAGGGGGGATGGTATAATAGACACAAAAGCATCACTAATTTTATCTTTTGTTTGTTTGTTTTTGTTTAAATTCACTAATACTGATGCTGCTTTAAATTGAAATTTGTACAAAGTGTTTGAAGATGTGTTTCATTTTTTGGCCAGATTACTGATGTAATAAACACACTGTATATCAGTATGTCTTAAAAAAAACTTTTATTCTTGTGTAGTCCAGAAGCTGAATCAGGATTTAAATGGCATGCCATTACCTATTGCAGAGTTTGCATTTAACAAAGCTGCTCTGCAACCCTTGCAAAAGTTGTAAAGACTTGTTAAAGGGGGTCCTGGCAATGCATTAGGAGGAAAAAAAGAAACCCAAAGCAACAAACACCAAACTCAATCTAAAAAAACTCCACAGTTTTTCATTTGCTCTGCAATAAATGATTAAATTCAGTAAAATGCAAGCAGGTTTTGAGAGTTTGGTCTCTAAAGCAAAAGTCAACAGAATGTGTTGAGGAAAGAAAATGTTGACATCAAACCCTAAGTGAGGGATTAGTGGTACACTGATTTAAAACAATTCATGCTCTCACTGCCTAGTGATACCACACTCAGGATACCTGGTGAGTCTGGTAGCCTTGGGGATTTTTTAGATAGCAGTAATTATCACTGCTCCTCTGCACCTCTTGAGCAGAGCACAGAGATCCTAAACAACCAGATCTACATCTCTTTTCCTTATACATCTCTGCTCACTGGGAAGCTGGTCCTTAGGACAGTGAATATTTCTGTCAGCCTCTTTCTTGAGAATGGTAAAGTTGAAAATATGAAGGTGGTTCCTATAGTGTAATGAAATCCTAAAATCTTGTGTATGTGCATTTTTTTCTAACCTTGTAGTAGATTGACCAGTTGAAGTTGTTGTATACCCGTGTTTATATTCTGCTATGGTCAGTACTGTCCTTGATATTGATCAAAGAAAAGTGCCTTGGAAGATGCAAATGATTTTTTTTTTAAGAAACAAGGACTTCTTTTTCATTGTACAGCTTTGTTGTTTTGGGGTGGTTTTTTTTCTTTTTTTAATGATGTGATTCTTAAGTTATGCAGTGATTACACTGGGTTGTGTCAAAATGGACGTGAGTTTTGACATTGCATTAGGAGGCTCCTACCAAAATTTTAATATATATTAAATGCCTACCAGAAACATTTTACTACTGACATGTGATGAACTTTGAGGAAGGAAATTTGGTATTTATATATATTAAGTATTAGTTTATATATATATTTATATTAGTTATATATTATAACTAATGATCTTGCTAAGTTCTCACTAGTTCCTGCACTTTATTGAGCAGCGCTAGGATTTATATTCTCAACCAACCTTTTTCCCTCCTCTGCAAACTTGGTGTTGACAAAGAGTATGTCTTATATAATGACTGGTGGTTTTCTTTTTTGAACTAATTCAAGCTCAGCAAGATCAGCTATGTGTTTCAAACAATCCTTAATAATTAGAAGTGGTAGTCTTCTCAGCATCAGTGAGGTTATGAGAACTATTTAAAAGAGTACCTTTGTTTGAACCTGTGAGCAGTCTATGCAAGTATTTTGTATTGACTGTTCTGTGGACCCTACTTGTAAAGGAGAATCAGGGGATGCACCTAGAGCCTTGATTTTCCAGCTGTATGCACTGCTGTTATGGAAGTTCTTGCGGTAGTTGAGTAGTTCACTTCCAAACTTTTATAACTAATTCTCTGGTTTTATTCCCCCTAGGACATTGGCTTAGCCTATATAAATCACCTGGTGGAGAAAGGAGAGTATGACCTGGCTGCTCGGTAACCTAGTATTAAAGATCTTCTTTGCTGGCTGAAGTGTGTCTTTGTGGGGGAAAAGCAAAAAACAAATTATTGATTCTCAAGTATTTGTGGATGTTGATTTTCTGTGTGTTCTGGAGTTTCTGAAGTTCCAAAACATAGAGGTGTATTGCAGTGCCATATTATTTTTTGTCTGTAGTGACCTAGAAGTTACTGCAAACTTTAATTGGAATTGAGGCATATATTTTTGAAAGCAAGCCTTGATTTTTCAAAGTCACACTAGATTTTTCAAAACTAAGGTTTTCTTGGATTTTGATAAACTCAGTATATTAGTGTGTCATTGTACATAAGACCATCAGAAAATAATTTGATTTTGCATAGATATGAACAAAAAAGTCAAATACGAGAATCCAAAGTGAGGATCAGGAATTGCCCAAGGTTTTTGTTTTCATGTACATGTAAACATAAGCATATATATATTTTAAGTGTTCAGTTTTTCTCAGCTGAGATTTAAAAACTTCTCTCACTGACTAAGAGGATGGCATCTCTGCCCCTGGTGTGTGGATTTTAACTAGATGATGTTTAAGATCCCTTCAAATTCAAGCCATTCCATGATTCTATGGAAGCTAATATGGCCCTAATCACTAAGGGTGAATGCATAATACACAGTTAGTCCTCTTGGATGCAACAAAATTTTAAGGTTTGAAAGGAGGAGAACCTGCATACTCTACTTAAATAGTTGTTACCAAAATAAGTCACTTTTGCAAGTGTCATGATAGGAAGAAGAAGTAAGGAATCCTTATAGTAATGCTGTCAAATTTGTATTATTTTCTGTACCTACTTTTGTTCTCATCTCTTTCATTTTCTTTCCAGAAAGTGCCAGAAAATCCTTGGCAAAAACACAGAACTCTGGGAATTTGAAGTTTACAAGTTTAAAGAAATAGGTCAGCTTAAAGTAAGTTAATTTCTGTGTCTGCACTCAAGTAATTTGTATGTTGTACTTACTGTTGATATTGACCAAGTATCTAAAGCATCACATTTAATGGCCCTGTTCTGGTGTTGGTGCCCAAGATCTCTTTGTTTCTAGACAGCTGTCTTTCTGATTGATGAGTATGTGTCTTAAAACAAGAGTGGAGGCATAGTGCTACTGCATATTTTACTTGTTGGCAGTCTCCACGTGAAAGACCCACCCCCAAGGCTTTTGCTTACAAAGATGCTCACAGTTAAATACATCTTTCCCATTTACTTTTCATTCATTTCCAGTATGTCCTAAAAATCCTACCCCAAGTATTAAGGAAAACAGACTCTCTGAGTGCTAGTCATTCTGGCAAATTTAGGTCCATTGCAACAACTTTAAGTGTTGCACCGTTACACAACCTTAAGTATCAAAGAATTGCAAAGCAGCAGCACTGACCTATGCTGTGTGCTAGAAATAGTGGTAAGAAAGAGGACCAGTCTGTGCTGTCTGATGTTTTCCCCAGTCACAAGCCAGCTACCACTGCAGTACACATTTAATGTGAGAGTCTCAGTTAATAAATTGTGCAGGACATAAAGCCTAGTACTGTCACTGCTAAACCAATTGAAAACATTATGCACACTCCCTTTGGTAACATGTGTACATTTACTTCTGAATTTTATGTCTTCCTATTCAAACTCAATGAGCCAAAAAGGACATACTATTAAGATCTCACAGCATGCAGTCCCTTGCTGGTTTTGAGCTATTTAATTCTGTTCAAAGACCAAAAGTGTTTCAGCAATACGAATTTCAGAAATGTCTGACTTCTGTTTCAGAGCCACTCCAGTGCAAAAACAGCCTTGCCTTTAGTATGACTTCTTTGTGGTGTGGTGCATTCTTCACTACTTTGGAGATAAAGTCCTTATGTTTCTGTTTCTTTATTTCAGTCCAATAAAGGACTTGAATGCAGATACAGGTGAATTTGTGATACACTGCCTATTAGTCCTTTTAGGTTTATTTTGGTTTTTTAGCTGCAAATATCTGGAAAGGATCTTTTTCTTGTCTCCACTTATTCAGCAGATGGTAAAATATAAAAATATTTGCAGGTTTGTTGCAAAAAACATCTCTGCTCAATTACCACCTTTCTAAACAGTTGTCTGTTTTCAGCCTTTAGAATATCTGTTTTCTTCTTAGAGCCTAGGCCCAGGAATTCTCAGAAATATGGGACTTGTAGTCCATTCTATTATTCATCTTCAAGTTGCAGTTCTAGACAATGCCTGCCTTATTTCACTATTTCAATCACATATATCTTTTCCCAGATTTCTAAAGATGTCTGAGTATCATAAAGGATGAACTAAATTAAGCCAGACCTGAAGTAAGGGGTCCTTGTAATGCTTAGGATCACTTGTGTGGCATTTTTACCTACTTACATGACTAGCAGATATCAAACACCATATTGTAACTGGTCTATAATGGCTTTAAGCCCTTATGAGGAGACTATTTGAGATGTGGAGACAGAGTTTGTTTCAAAACAGCATTGTCTCTGAAGAATTTGCACTGTATGTAAATTGTTGCCTGAAATCTGATGTTTCAAATCAAGTATGATTTGCCAATAACTAAGGTAACAGTAAACTAAAGGCTTGAAATTTCCTTCCTGCACACAGGAATTAGTGATACCCCAGTGTCAAAGTCTGTGGAGTGAGTGTTGTTTGTTTGCATGTGATTTCAGGGGATTTTTGAGTGTTCTATAGTAAGCAGTCCTGTTTGGCTACCAAAGGTTGCATTTTGATATCTTGATGTCTGTCACCTTCAGTGAATGTTCTCTAGCAAACCTAGCTGTGGCAGCTTCAAGATTCTGGAGCTTTACAGTGATCTGTTCCTCTCCTCCTCCAGCAGTGGTGGCTTGAGGGAGTTATGTGCTTGTGTTGTCTTTTGCCCAACCTGGAAATGAAACTTGAGATAATTTTAGTAAGGAGGTAGTATAAAAGAAGATCTTGATTTGAAGGCCTTCAGGAGCAGCTATGGAAAGATGTCTACAAAAGCCCACCTACACACGGATGAATACACATTCATAGGTTTTAGGAAATTAGAATAATTGATAAAAAGCACCAATTAGGAGGACAAGTGGGGATGAAATTTCCCGCCAGATCAAGCACTTTATCTGGAGCCCTGCCTTCAGCACTAGTTGTACTTTGTCCATGAGAATGTATCTCAAAGAGTTGTTCTTAGCCTCGATTCCCAGGAAGAACCAAGATATCACAGGGACTTGTACCTCCTGGGGCTTGGAGCTCTGAAATTTGTTTTGTCTTTCTTCTTAAGGAAAGACAATGGGAAAGTATTGGGAAAACTAGTCACTAAAACAATAGGTGGCAGAGTTACAAATATATGTGTGGAGAATACAGAGAACATTAAAAAAAAAGACAAAACCCTAACAGCATCACTTGTGCTCAAGTCACTTCAGTATAAAACCTAATGTCCCAGCTCAAGCAGCTGAGGAAGGTGGATGGATTCAAAAGGTCTCAAACTCTTGTGAGTGCTGGCTGTTGTGACATGAGGGATATGCTCCATTCTATTTGCTGTGAGAGCAGTGGTGCAGGATTATCAGCTAGCAGCAGCAGTGCTTTAACCAAAACATTGGCTGGAAGACATTTGGAAGACTTCACCTGACTGTAGTGGGCATAGCAGAGAGTAGCACTACCCTGACAAGCACTTTCATCTCTTAGATATCCTTTGAGGAATGAGTAATTGTTGTTCTGGGTTAGTGCTGAGATGGTTTAAGCTATCTCCTGTCAACTTTTATATGGCCTTTCTTGTGTATACCTCATCCTTACATTTATTGATGAAAAGTCTGAAAGCAGATCTTGAAAAGAAACAAAGGAAGAAAATATATCTGTGTATAGTATTCCTTTTTTATTTAAAGTCACTTTACCACATAGTTCAAGAATTGGTACAAAGGCAGTCTGTTTCAGAAGCTTTTTTGTCTGACCTTGTTCCCTAACAGCAGCTTAAAAATAAAATACGAAGAGTATGTAATCTCCAGCATGGGTCTTAGTTCACCTTTTGTGCCAAGGCTTAAAAATAACTTGTATGCTTCTTACATGCTTCTTGTATACTTAGTCTTTCCTGAGCATGGAGGTGGCTGTGTTTTTTCTTCAAAGCAATGGGGCAGGAGAAATTTCCTTCATGAATAGCCTGGCTCACACACAAGGCAACTGCACCTCTCCAGAGCTCACTGTGTGGCCAAACTGCAGCCAGGAGTTGCAACACTCTCTTGGGGGAGGTTGTTCATTTTGGAGGTAGCAGGAAGGTAGATAGCAGGAGTGAAAACAGCCATTGGAGATTTTCTTCTGCCTTTGAGTCTCCAGTTAATGTCCACCTTGCTTTCTGTGTAGTCAAAAGAGACTTTTTATGAAGGGGTCAGGAATATGATACCCCAGGATCATACAGCAAGACTGTGCCCTGAGTTAACTGATAAATTCTGTGACATCTGGTGGGAGCTGATGTTGACAGCACTGCATTTCAAAAACTGGCCAAGTCCAAACAACAGGGAGAGGAGGGATCTAAAATGTAGTGAGGTATTTTTATTCCTGCTTTGTTCAAGTAACTTCAGTAACAATCTGCCATTGTACCATGTGCCAATAGTGGGCAAGAGGCAACATCTCTGAGTATTTGGAGGAATTTCACTGGTGTTGGTCCCTCAGCTTCAAACTCTACAATCCCCAGACAGCTGGTAGCAGTAGGATTTATTTTGTCAGGTGGAAATAATCTTGGCCTCTAGTTGCATGGAATAGTAGTGCTAATTAGATGCTGTGCTGAAATTCCATGGTATGAGCTGATTTATTCTGGCAGCTTCTCATCTCCTGCTTCCTGGAATGCAATTCCTTAACACCTTCAATACAGTAACAGATCAGCCTTTTCATGGAGAGATATATTTTCAAATTAATTTTCGATTTGGTATGTAAAAATAGCCCTTCATAGAATGTGGTGATCCCAAAGTAAGTCAAAGTTCAAAATTACACATGTATTGTACTTGGGTGGTCAGGTTCTGACAGTGGGAGTGCTACAGTAGTGGCTTCTGTGAGAAGCTGGCAGAAGCTTCCCCCATGTCCATCAGAGCCAGTGCAAGCCAGCTCCAGGATGGACCCACTGCTGGCCAAGACTAAGCCAGTCAGGAATGAGAGGAGCACCTCTGTGATAACAGATTTAAAAAGAAAAGAAAAAGTTATTGCATTGTAATTATGACCAGAGAAATACAGAGTCATACGATAAGAAAGAAACAACTCTGCAGACACCAATGTCAGTGGAGAAGGAGAAGGTGCTCTAGGCACCAGAGCTGAGATTCCTCTGCAGTCTGTGGTGCTGACCGTGGAGAAGCAGCTGTGCCCCTGCAGCCCGTGGAGGACAAAGGGGATGCAGAGATCCACTTGCAGCTTGTGGAGAAGACTCATGCTGGAGCGGTCTGTGCCTGAAGGACTGCATCCAATGGAAGAGTGAACCACGTTGCAGCCGTTCTTGGGGAGCTGTTGCCCATGGAATGGACTTATGTTAAAGAAGTTTGTGGAAAGCTGTCTCCTGTGGGAAGGACACCATGCTGGAGAAGGAGAAGGACTCCTCTACCTGAGCAGCCACAAGAGAGAAGAAATGTGTGAACTGACCATAATCCCCATTCTTTGTCTCCCTGTGTTTCTGGGGTGAAGGGAGGTAGAGCCCAGAAAGGAGGAGTTGATGGGGGAAGGTGGTTTTGAGATTTATTTTACTTCTTATTATCCGGTTCTGGTTTGGTTATTAATAAATTCAGTTACTATCCCAGATACGAGTCTGTTCTGCTGTGGTGCTATTTGGTGAGTGATCCCTCCTGGATCTTATCTTAACCCATGAACCCTTGATTATATTTTTTCTCCTCTGTCCAGTTGCGGAGAGAAATGAGAAAATGGCTTTGTTGGCTGCTTGGTGTTCAGTCAGGGTCAACCCACTACCACACAATTTTCAGCAAGTGAATCCATATTCCTTTTTATGAGACCAAGACATAACAAAATGGATTTTGAAAACATTCTTGTTTTGAGGGGTCTTTTATGGGTTTTGTTTTCTAAATGACTTAAAGTCTCTTAAGGACAATGGCTGATTCTCCCATTCTAATTAGTATCTTGCCACTTCTATCTCAAATGATAGTTCTTTCAAATGAGTTATACAATTCTAGTGTGTAGAATCCTAAAGTAAATAACTTCTGGGTGCGCCTTACAAGTATGCTTTTATAAGACTTCCAGTGATTACCAGGGGCCATGTTTTGCATATAGCTTTGTTCTTTGGTTTCACAATGATATTTATTTTCTATCAGTATACGAGAATGTTACATGTCATTCCCCATCTGACACTTTGTTCTCTTTGTTTCTGCAGGCAATTAGTCGTTACTTGCCAAGACGAGATCCAGTTTTGAAGCCTCTGATCTATGAAATGGTCCTGCATGAATTTTTGGAGAGTGACTATGAGGTACTGCAGCCTGATGTGTCTACATCAATATGTCCAATAGTTATTGCCGGCCAAATACCCTTAGCAGTGCAGAATTCTGACGGCAAATTCTCAGATATATTCAAACAGATTATCAGTGGATAATTCCACAATAATGACAATATTTTAAAAAAATTTAATTTTAAGATAATGAATAGAATGTTCTTCAGAGCATGCAAATACTGTGAAATTGATTATTTATTAGACTGTTATTTTTAGTTTGCTTAATGTAGCATAAGTGGTGGAGATAATACACAAAGCCTACAGCATCTAAAAGAGACTCAACTTTGTGAATCTTAATAGCATTGCCCTGAGAAGGAAAAATTTGTGTTCTGCACTGTACATGTCTGTGGGCACGTGAAAGTTCCTTAAAGGTTCAGGACCGCAGTATTGTCTCAGAGGCTTAGCTGAAGCTTTGATGTTTTGGAATGCTCCTTAGGCCATTCTTTCTATTTCTGTTACAATCTCTTATACTTTTAGGGGTTTGCAACCCTAATAAAAGAGTGGCCTGGAGATCTGTACAATAACACAATCATAGTTCAAGCTGTAGTGGATCACCTGAAGAAAGATCCACAGAACAGGACTTTGCTACGAACACTTGCAGAATTGTGAGTAAAATTTTAAATTCCTATTACAAAAAGTACACTTAAAATAGTGTACTGCAGTTTATCCATATTTGCTTAACTCTCTTAACAGAAATCTTCTTTGCTGCAGCCTACAGAGTATTGGCTTTCTCTCCTCTCCACTCTGCTGATTGCACAGCTAAGCAATTCTTTACCCTTCCTTGTAAAGTTCACATTGAGTATGAAAGCAAATTTTTAAGCATGAGAGTGGATTTCATACTCCTCTTTTCAGACTAAATAGCTAGCATTCCTCTTCATTCTGTCAGAGAAAACCTCTTTTCTGAAGTGTGCATTTCAGAATTACCCACATGAAAATAAAATGGTGGGGGGTTTTGCCCACTATTTAAAAAGAAGTGCATTGAGATCTATTGCATGCAAGGAAATTTGTGACTGGAAAATGTGCTAAAACTGATCTGGTTCTTGGTCACTTTGTACAGGGATAAAGCTGTTTGATTTTCTCAGCCTGATCACTGTGTTACTTTCATACTGCTTCTTTGAAGAAAGAAGAGTTACTGTCTATTGCTATGTTACAATCTGCCTGAAAGTTTTAAGAGAACAATGGTTTTTTAGCTCTGAAGAGTGTTTGAATTGGTTTCCAGGCCATTGAAAGGCTAGCATTTTTTTGGGTCTTCCCCTGTGAGTTGAAAATAGAAAATGAAAATGCAGAAAACTGCAGGTCAAAACAAAAATGAAGACAAATATAAACAGAGGTGGAATTAATGTTGCCTGATGTTTATTTCCCTTTACAAAAATGAATCACAGGTTTATTTAGTTATTTGTAAAATCAAGTGGTATCCTAACATGTTGTACATACTAGAGTATGTTTATATTTTCTCTCATAAGTTATTTTCCTACACTTAAGTATGTAACATTACATGTATTGTAATCCTGTTTTTATCAGGTACACTTATGATCAGCGCTATGGCAGAGCCCTAGAAATTTACCTAACTCTGAGGCACAAAGATGTCTTCCAGCTGATCCACAAGCACAATCTTTTCAGTTCTATCAGGGACAAAATTGTTCTGCTCATGGATTTTGATTCAGAGGTATGATGATCTTAATGATTTTATATTCACTTTCCTCTAGATATAATTTAACAGATTAAAAATAAATTACCTAAAGTTGGTGTTGAGGCAGAGAATGTGTTTGCTGCATCTGGATACATTCTGAGATAAGGAAGATTGTTTGCCTAGATTGAAAAATAATTGACCCAAGGATTTTTTTTTTCCTTCATATTTCCATTTGTGTTTCCTTTCCATCTTTCCATTTCCATTTGTCACTCTCAATGAGAAAAGTCAGTGTCCACATCATTTGAGGACATCATTGTGATTCTCAAGTGACAACATTAAATATAATTTCACACAGAGTATCATTTCACCATGTTACTCTTTCTGTATTTTGAATCGAATCATGGTATTAATAAGCCAAAGAAAGGAGTTAGTAAATTTATTTAGGCATATATTAAATGTACTTGCCATTTTCCTTTCACCACAGTCAATTAATCTGCTTCTGAAAGTTTGCAAGGTTATTAACCTAAATTCCAAAAATCAGGAAGTGTTTATTCTTCTTTCTTTCCAGCTGGCTATAAAACCCGAGCAAATGAGTTTTGGTGTGATTGCTAGGAATATGACCAAGTAGATCTCTTTTGAGTGTAATAGTTGTTTAAGCACTGTAGCTAAAATAAGGATCTCTGCTTTTGGTGATCCTTTAGTATGCCCATTCTAAACTATATGGAGAAAAAAAAAGTGTATATATATATATTTTTTTTTTAATCCAGTAGAATAAGTCATGTCATGAATCTGTGGTTTGGTATTTTTTGAAAGTGAAGCAAAAGTTTGCTCTTGAAAGAGAAAGCAGAACCTGAATCCTGGTGGCCACTTGGCTTACATCATCTTGTCTACTTGATTGAAGGTATTAGTGTGCAGGTATTTTGGAGGAATCTAGTTGTGAGACAGGTTGAATTGTGTGTTTCTTACATAGTCATCACCTTGCAGTTCCCTTTTGCTATGGAAGAAAAAGTATTTCTACATCGCTTGGCAGTGGCTTTTTGTGACTGATGATGATTTGGTGGGCATACTTCACCATCATGCAGTGTAGGTGCACAGCATTTATTGCTATTAGTGGGGAAATTTAGGAGTATTCTTGAAGAATACTGCAATGCTGTGCTCTCAGTATATGCTGGTGTTATATAAATTGCCCTCTGAATTTCCTTTGCTGAAAAGAGTAGGTCTGCAATATCCATCTGACACCCATCAGTGAATAAACATACTATATAGAATGTGAGAAAATATCTGTACCTGTTTCCTACTTGAATTCTCTTTCTTTGTTGTAGAAAGCAGTAGACATGCTTTTGGATAATGAAGATAAAATTTCCGTGAGTATAACAAGTTCATGGTATGGCAATCCAATGGTAGCTTTTATCGCCTGTCCTCCTTTCAGTCTTGTAAATGTGATGGTTGTCACAGATTTGTTTTCTTTCAGATTGACAGAGTTGTTGAAGAATTAGAAAACAGGCCTGAGTTACAGCACGTGGTAAGTATTCCTGTATTCTGTTGATTTCAAGTTGAGCTGAATAAACTCTTGGCTGGACATACCTTTTACAGGTGTGTTTATCTTGTCAAAGTGCACTGAAATGTCAAACTCATCAAAGACAGAGTGGTTACTTCTGACAGTTTCCCTTTTAGCAAGGCCATAGCATCTTCACAGTAGTTAAATGATCTTAAGATGTGTACCTGTGAGAATTTGATAGCATAATGCATGCTTATTAACATCTCCTTATAGCATTGTAGGCACTTATCTTTTCTGGCCAGTTACTTCTTGCTTTTATTTCTCCTTTTTCCCTATCCAAAAATGAGGTTGTGTCCTGGTTTAGGGCAAATTTGGAAGGAAACTCCAAAAGGGAGTTTCTAGAATGCAGCTTCAAGCCCCTCCACTTAATGGCTTGGGAAAAGATTTCTTTGGAGGAAAGTGGGAAAAACTGCTTATTTAACAAGCAAAGTATTCACAAGCATAGAGATGAATAATATTAAGCAATAAAACCTCTCACTCTTCTGAAGAGGTGACAAATTCAGAAATTTCTTGTCATGGGGTGTAGCCCGGCGCACTCAGTCTCTTATCAGTCCCTCCTGCAATGGAAGATGCCACATCCCAGCCCCGGTGGGACACAGGCGTGAGCTCCTGGTGACCTTCTGGCTTTTCAGTTCAGAGCAGGGCTGATCAGTTCTTAGAAAAAGAAAAGCCACAGTCCAGGGAACTTCTCATCCTCAGCTAGCTACAAAAACTAACTAAAAGCAAAGGAGAGGTCTCTCCCTCTGTCTGTCTGTGCTGCAGACAGCACAGTCCATGAGAAGGAAAGCTGAAAACTCTTATCTTTATGTTTTTGAATGCAAACCACCTCAGACATTCCACTACTTCTCCTTCTCCCCTCTTCAGTCTCAGATCTAGTTTTAAAGGCGCAAAACTTATTTCTGAGCTAAGCAGACAAATGGGGATACAATTCACCATCATAAAGTCAGCCCAGATCAGGTTGGTTGGTGGGTGCAGCTATGTTTTGCTGATCTATAGAGAAAGTGAATTGCTTGTGTTTCTGGGACTGTAATTTCCATACACTGTCGATTTGTTCTTGTCTGTACAGAATCACAATATCTGTAACACATAATATTACAATATTACTGTAAGGCTGTGGCTCCCCACTCCTATTCCAAAAGCTCCTCTTTGGTTTGAACATGCTGTCAGTGGAGTAGATGTGTGACTGTGGGCTTGGGCTGTGTTAGAGAGGGAAGTTTAACTTGCTGCTGGTTACAAATAGGGCTCAGGTATTCATCTGGTGATTTATGGGTTAGAGTTATGGGAAGCAGATCTATGAAAAGTGCAGTCCGCAGCCTAAGAGCTTTGCGAAGGCAACTGACAGACTATTAGTTTACAAAAGGGATGCATACAGAGGAAGGCAAAGAAGATGGTGAATAGTCTAGACGGGAAACCATACAAAGAGCAGCTGAGGTCACTTGGTTTTATTCAGCCTGGAGAACAGGAGACCTCGTAGCTATTTATACCTTCTTCACAAGGGAAGCATCAGGGCAGGCACTGATCTCTTCTCTGAGGACTCAAGGGAGCAGCATGAAGCTGTGTCAGGGGAGGTTTAGATTAGATATTAGGAAAGCTTTGCCCACTGGAGTGGCTGGGCACTGGAACAGGTTTCCAGTCCAGGGAAGTGGTCACAGCATCAAGCCTTATCTGAGTTCAAGAAGCATTTGGACAATGTTCTCAAGAACATGGCATGGTTCCTGGGGCTGTCCTGTGCTAGGCCAGGAGTCGGAATTTGATTATCTATGTCGTTCCCTTCCAACTCACCAGTTTATATTATTCCATTAATAATATTGAATAAGTGGGTTTGAATTCTGATTCTTTTTTGATTCCTAGTATTTGCACAAGCTTTTCAAAAGAGACCACCATAAAGGCCAACGATATCATGAGAAACAGATCAGCCTTTATGCTGAATATGATCGACCAAACTTACTTCCATTTCTCAGAGACAGCACACACTGCCCACTGGAGAAGGTAAGCCCCACAAATCGAAGCCTAGGTCCTGGATTTTTATGTCTGTTTCTGTAGCTCGTAGTCTTGTGAATTTCAAGCTGTGTCTGATACTGCCCTCTACTGCCCATATGAGGGATCCTTTGAGTTTGTGGCCATCACCTGCAGTTTGGTTTGCAGAGCTGATGACACCTGAGACTTTCATCTCGCAGCTCACAGGGCAGGAATTAATGGGTATTTTTAATGCGGAAGTTCTGAATGCACATTTGATGTGTAGCTGCAACTACTAGCTATATCTGCTCATCAGTGCTTAGCCTGGTGGAACAGTAGGTTATGGTTTCAAGAAATTGACAATCATTTTGCCAAATCTAGGAGCTGTCAGTATTAGATCTTGAAAAACCAGTTACAGTAGCTGTAACTGTAGTTATTCTATCTTTTTATGGTAAGGCCATAAGTTTCTCTTGAATAATATACACAATATAAGTCACTGAACTAACAGGGCTAAAAATATTTTGTCTTTGTAGTTTGGCTAATATACTTGGGGCTTTACAGATTACCAGGTTTCCATCTTCTAATACTTTTTTTTCTGTTTTTCTTTCTTATCAAATTGCAAAATGCATTAAGGTAAGGCCAATCTTAGTTGTTTCCCCTGCTTGAATTAATGTGAAATGAATGGAATTCTAAGTTTTCCAATTTAGATGGGTCAAATTTATTATTTGTACAAATTTTTACAAATTTATTTGTATTTGTTGCTGTAAATGGCTGAGCAGAGCAGACCTTGTGAAAAGATGCCTATCCATATGCAGCTATAATGATGACACAGTAGAGTAGTTTTCAAGTGTAATATTGAATGTTGTGTTTTGGTTAACATTCCAAAGAAAACTAGTACTGTTACTGGTACCTCTCTTGTTTTGCATGCTTTTGTCTACCGGAAAATGTGTTCTTAGGATTGGAAATTTGTTGAAACCACTACCTGAAACTAGATTGACCACTTTAGGCAGTGAGCCTGAGAGGTTTCCAGCCAGAAACTTTGGTCTACAATATTGGCTTACTTGTTTTTAATTTTCTGATTCTTAGTTCCTGCTTTATGTATTATTCATGTGATCATAGTTTCACGTAAAAAAATCTTACCTGCCTTTTTTTAAATTTTGAGGCAAATTAGTTGTAGCACATCTATTCTCCTATCCTTAGTGGCAGATGGTGCAAAAAGGTGCTGTGTGAAACTGATCCTCAATGCTGGCACTGCTTTGCTGAAGATATGGGCTATGAGCAAGAATAGGTCAGAGACCCATCAGCTCCTGGAAGGTGTGGTGCAATAACCAGCAAAGTCAAGAGAAAAGAATGTCAGAAAATATGTGTCATTCTAACCTTACTGTTAACATCTTTCAGTAAGAGAGGAAAAGATGCTACTAATAATTCCATAATTATACTTCTTATGCATGTAGTATAGTAACACTTGTTGTGACATATAGATCTTTCTTCTAAGAAAATGAAAATGGAGTAAGAATTTCCCAGTTACCAATATTTTCAGTTCCTGTTAAGCAAGTTCCAAGATGGTGTATAAATTGCAAAAAGCAACTTCTGTTGGAAAAATTCCGCACAATATTGCTCTAATGAAATTATAAATTCATCAAGAAAAAATAATTTGTGTTCTCTAGAAGTAAGCCACTTTTATTCAAGTGCAGTTTAGCAAACATTTTAAAAATGAGCTTGAAGAGAGGTAGGAATGTTCCCTGCTTTCCTCTAGAGGGAGCATGACATCAGGAAATGGCAGTGTCTAGAACTGCCTGGTACTATGTAGTTTATGTTTTAAGTGGAGAGGGAAAATGAAGGCTGTCAGCTGTGTATATAAGTTATTAGTATTATTCCTACTTCATTCACCTGAAGTATCTTGTTGTAATTCACTTACCCCTAGCCCAAAATTCATTGTCCATATCTCTAATCCTCATAGTAACTCTTCTGAAATAATGGGAATTGGAAGGTAAAAGTTAATTCCTACTTCATCTTTGATTGTAGCTGTACTTTATGTATTTAAAGTTTTGGTTTAAAAGTGTGAAAGTTGGTGAACAGTTGTCTTTACAGGAATGCTGTGAATCTTGACTTTGCTTTCTGTTTCCAAATTGTAAATAGATGTGGCATTGCTCATAGCTTACCAGCCCTGCTAATTTCCTGTTACTACAAACTTTTTGGTAATCAGTTTGGTAGTTTTGATAATTGCGCTGGTTTCTAACTACACACAGATTATGTAGCCCTCAGGTCTTCAAGCCAAATTTACAAGAAATGTTTCCTCCATGTTATTCTTTCATATTTTTTATTTTGTACTGCCTTCTTGGTACAAAATGTGCAGGGCGCTCTCTCTCCTGAAACCGTTCTGGTTACCCTGAGGAAATTTTCAGCCTTGTGTTATTAATTAATGTTGAGCAGACTTCCATCACTAGAGACCACATTAAGTCCCCCCACAGGAAGCAAGTCTTGATAGCAGATAACCTTAATATTTTGTATTAACCGACTTTTGGAGGCAGAATAAAGAAGTTACCAGTAGAATTAAAGGCAGAGGTTGACATAGTCCAGCCTGAAATACCTGTTCTGTCCCCAGATTTATTCAGCCTCAGAGAAGAATTTTAAAGAGAGTCATGGAAGTCACAGTTTCTCTTCTTAATCAAGGCCAGAGGACTTGACTGTGCTTATTAAGGGAGCCTGTATTTCTGTCAAAGTGTAACTTAGTGGAAAAATCACTTCACTCTTCTTGCAGCATTTGTGATCAAAAACATTTCATATTGCATGGTTTCCTGCATTATCTTCTCTTCTCTCTTCCCTTATATTCAAGGCTCTTGAGATCTGCCAGCAGAGGAACTTTGTAGAAGAGACAGTCTATCTTCTGAGTAAGTAACTCAGAATAAGTAACTGTGCTCAATTACAATGCTATTAAACTTGTAACAAAGTTCATAGTGTGAAAATATATTGTCTAATATCTAAACCAAAAAAACGTAATTTAGAAAATAAAACAAAGCACTGGATGGATATGATGTCTTAACTTCATATATTGTGTAACTGTGTTTTTCACTTGGTGTTCTTCTGGGGTTCTGGAAGTGTTGCAGAGGCTATGGGGAGCAAGTTGGGTGGGGAGGTATTTCTAATACAATCTCCAAGAGAAGAGTAATACTGCCAGTTTGGAAAAGGGAGGAGAAAGTGAGCAAATCATCTCAGAAGCATCTCAGAAGCTTAGTATTAGCTTTTGCCAAGATGCAAGATTTGATTATATTGCTTTCTGTATTTTTTTTTCTTAAAATTAATTGCAAATTAACTCCTTCAGCTAGCCAAGAATTCTACCTCTGAATGAGAGGCCTTGGAAGACTTATATGTATGTTTATATATTAGTCATGAACAGAATAGTAAGCATTTTTTTAAACAATCTCTGGTTCAGTAAGAAGAATATTTTGTGGACCATTTCAGTGGAGAGAAGGATTTACTAATGAATTTATTTAAAGAATAGTTCATCATTTCTACTACTTCTTCCTGTTTCCTCTTAATTTTCATGGGTGTAAGCTGTGCTATACTTACTGCAAATTAAGAGGACTCGTGTGGGCTCTTGAAGCTGGTATTTCATGTTATAGTTTACGTCTGTACACATACACACACTCCCCCTCATGTTAGATGTTTCTGCAGTTCAGAACCCCAGATATGACCCAACACATTCTTGAGAAAGCCTCTAGGTCCCAGTCCAGCAAACTGCCCCAAGCACTTGTTCATGTTATACTGATTTGCATTCCTACATCTGAGTAGTCTGGGTTTGGGCTTAGTTGAATTAATTTGAGTCAACTTCACACAAAATTCTTACTGAAAGAGCACTGAATACTGATAGGCAATTAGCACCTATAATGTCTTATTTTTCATTGCAGGCAGAATGGGTAATAGCCGCAGTGCCTTGAAGATGATAATGGAAGAATTGCATGATGTAGATAAAGCTATTGAATTTGCCAAGGAACAAGATGATGGAGAACTTTGGGAAGATCTCATATTATATTCTATTGACAAACCACGTAAGTGGGATAGTTTCTGGGAAGCTTTGCATATGTGGAATGCTGATGCAATTAAAGGATTGAATTAATCACGTGTGTTAGAGAAGGCATTTATGTGTGGTCATGGAGGTGTTCTGGTTTGTGAAGCACAATACAGGTGGCCTACTGTACATAAAAACTTGCAGTAAGGCAGTGTGAGGGTGTGCTACACAATGAATTCTTGGAAGCTGAACATTGAATTAGCTCTACATAATTATGTCCTTAATGGCAAGGGGACAGGGGACAGTAGTGTTTTTAGTTTAGCAGAATGAGACTTTATTTTTAAAGAAATAAAGTGTTACTACAACTGCTTCCTTTCAAGATTCTGAAAATGAAGAGCCTACACCTTTCTTCCCTTCAGTAAAACAACTAATTTATTTTGTTTCTGTGTTACACTGTGTTACAAAGGTAAGATTGGTAATAATGAGTGTATTTTGCCTTTCATTCATTATATGAATAACTATTCCAAGTTAAAAGTTAGATGGACTCAGAAACATAAGCATCAGTGTTGTCATGGAGGCAGATTCAAAGAAGTTCAAATGACTGAGGAAACAGAATTTTCTTAACTACCTATTCCATTAGTATTTTCAACCTCTTCTGGGGCTTTCAGTCAAGACTTTAAAGTCTCTCTTGAGATCTTTTTTCTGGGGGATTGGGATCTTGTAGAATTAGTTTTCTTCTCATCCCTTGGCTGCTAATTTTGACAGGAAGAAGTGACCAGAATCTGCTAATCTTCAAGAAGAATGGCATTCTCAAATTACCCATACTTGAATGAATCACTAAAAGTGATGCTACAGTCAGTTACATCTTTAGAGAAAAAGGGATTCAAAGCATGCAGAATTCTCTCAGTTCGTCTATGTTACAGTTTCTGCCTGTATGCAGAGCAGCTCTAGTGATATTTCTCAGTTGTGGGGGTTGAAGAACAAACACAGCCTTGAGTCATCATTCTAGTGGGTTTTTTAGCCAGATGCTCTTCAAAAAGCAAAAGACTTCTATCATGTCACTCTTACCAATGTTTAGAAACACATTGAAATCAAGTTAGGTGCTTGAAAATTTGTTTTTAAACCCTGGAATTGGGAATGGAATTACAGTAATTTCACAATAATAAGGTGCACCCTTTTGACTAAAATTTTGGTCCGAACCCAGAAGTGTGCCTTATAATCCAGATGCACCTTATATATGGACAAAGTTCGGAAATTTGCCAACACAGAAGTGCAAGCTGCAAGCTGAGCCGGGACCCGCGGGAGCTGCGGCCACCGGGCAGAGGAAGGCGGGACCCGGTGCGGCTGCCGGCGGGGGGAAGCGACACGGCTGCCGGCCTGGGGGATGCGGTGCAGCTGCCAGCCGGGGAAGCGGGGACACAGAGCAGCTGCTGGCTGGGGGGAAGCCGTGACGTAACACAGCTGCCGGCTGGGGGGATGCCAGGACACAGTGCGGCCACGCAGTGGGAGCTGGGACCCACGAGCCTTGCCATGTGGTGCCAGGGGCAGGCAGGAGTGCCAGGGCCCATGGCACAGGGAGGGCGCCTGGGGCTGC